>JAOPHQ010005738.1:5000-136869 GCA_030340625.1 Merluccius polli | reverse complement strand
TTTATTCCCTGTAGGGGGCGCTACAACCACGACTAACACGATTTTTGGTACCTGAGCTCCGGGCACTAGTCTACACATGTCCTGTGAATTTCATATTCATAACTATTACGGTATTTGTACAGTGATTTATGCTGACATTAGAGCGCCACCTAGTGGCGGAATTTTTTTCTCCTTTTAACGTAAGTCTCAGGGAGCCATGTGCTATCATCCTACCAAGTTTCGTTTAAATCGCACTTGCCGTTCTGGAGATATAAACTTCTTAATTTTAAAGAGCGCCACCTAGTGGCGATGGTCTGAAAATGTGTACGATGGTTAATGGAGGTATGAGGAACTATTGACCAAAGTTTGGTGTCGAACAAACATACCAAAGTGGAGAAATGGTCCACTTGCTTTTTTGACGTCAAATTTACATAAATTAAAATATTTATAGCACGCTTAATTTTTGAAATATTGAAATACTTCCAATTACTTTTTTTCATGGGACAGTCTGGAGATGCTACCTGTGAAGTTTTGTGCGAATCAGAGAAAGGCTCATAGTTGGAACCTATAGACGTAGTATTTGCGAGTTTTCGCGCTGTAGCGAAAAAAAAATGTAGGCGGAAGTGGGCGTGGCCTATATGAGGAGGTGCAGCAATGTTTCCTGCATGTGTGGATATAAGGTTTATGAATGTGCGACCAAGTATGCAGGAGTTATGAGCGTTACGGAATTTGGTCAAAAATAGCGCCACCTAGTGGTCTTCCAAGTGTGCGACTTGAACGTGACGTATAGAATATATAAGTTTTCACCAGCCCCGACAACTTTGCCAAATAAAAAAGAGTTTTCGTATATGTTGAGATAGTGCAAATTGCCGGCAAAGCGGCCCAAAAAGAATAATAAATAAACGAAGCAATTTCAATAGGGACCTTCCAGTTTCACTGGCTCGGTCCCTAATAATAATAATAAACGAAGCAATTTCAATAGGGACCTTCCAGTTTCACTGGCTCGGTCCCTAAATATAGCTGCAAGCAGCAATGAGGGACCCATGCCAATCGGGCGATCAATGGAATAATAGATACGTCAAACCGTTCCCAAGATATAAGCTCACATCGAAATCGGCGCCTTCGCCGCTGATTTCGATCGGCTGTAGCGGGCGCACAAAGTCGTAATTGAAAACGCCACTAAGTAACTATTATGCAGATCGGTCTGAAGATGGTCTGTGCCGATTGTCGTGAGAATCAGACAAATTTGCAACCGCTGAAAATTTTGATTTGCTTTTGCTAAAATCCAATATGGCAGCCGAATTCTTACGATGACGTGAAAAGTTTTGCAAGATCCTGAAAGGGGACATTCCACAGTATCAGCAGACGTGAAAATGTAGTGTCAAATCCAAACACGTCAAGAGAAATGAGCAAAAATGCAATTGTGTTAATTACAGCGCCCCCTAGTGGACAAATGACACCAAATTTGTTTTGCCCACTTCGGAGGGAGTCTCGATGCATGTGACCAAGTTTGGTCTACAGAAGTCAAAGCGTCGCCGAGATACGAGCAAACTTCCTGTTTGGCGGCCTTGCCGCCAATGGCGATTGGCTAACGTGAACATTTGACATAAACTATCAATGCGGCAACCCACAGTATCTGCAGATATCACAATTTCTTTTCCAATAAAAACACATCAAGAGTTATGAGCAAAAACAACGTTTTGCTAATTACAGCGCCCCCTAGGGACAAAATAATACCAGATTACATTATTATGTAAATGCAAATGTTTGCACCAGCACCCAGTGCACTTTCCATACTGTGGTCTGTGCTGGACTAGAATCGGCGACCCTCCGGTTCCCAAGCCAAGTCTCTACAGACTGAGCTAATTCCTGGCTTATTCTAGCTGTGTGATTTTTACATAGTATGTAAGAGAAATGAGTAAAAATGCAATTTTGTTAATTACAGCGCCCCCTAGTGGAGAAATGACACCAAATTTGTTTTGCCCACTTCGGACGGGGTCTCGATGCATGTGACCAAGTTTGGTCTTCGGAAGTCAAAGCGTCGCCGAGATAAGAGCAAACTTCCTGTTTGGCGGCGTTGCCGCCAATGGCGATTGGTTAACGTGAAAAGTTGGCATTAAGTATCAATGGGGCAACCCACAGTATCTGCAGATATCACATTTTCATTTCCAATAAAAACACATCAAGAGTTATGAGCAAAAACAATGTTTTGCTAATTACAGCGCCCCCTAGTGACCAAATGACACCAGATTTTTTTCCTGCACTTGGGACAGAGCCTCGAAGCATGCCATCAAAATTTATTTTGATACGTCAAAGCGTTCCCGAGATATGAGCTCACATCGAAATCGGCGCCGTCGCCGCCAAATTTGATTGGCTGTAGCGGGCGCACAAAGTCGAAATTGAAAAATCCATCAGCTAACTTTTGTGCGGATTAGTCTGAAGATAGTCTGTGTTGATTTTCATGTGAATCATTGAAAAATTGCGACCGCTGAACATTTTCTTTCACTTTCGACATAATCAAAGATGGCGGAAAATCTATTATGACGCATTATGACGTCATAGGGTGCGTTGAAGTCGGCATGATCCAAGGAATCCAACGGTACCTTGTTTTTGAAAATCAAGCCAACGTGTCAAAAGTTATGTGCACAAATGTACCTGAAACTTTGACCCGTTGGTGGCGCTAGAGCGTGTTTAGTGCCGACATGTAACTTGGTGAAATTAAACATGCAACTGTCCTTAATCAATGTGCCAAATTTCACAACTTTTTTCCTTACGGTTCTATGGGCTGCCATAGACTTCCCATGGCAGAAGAAATGAGGAGGAATAATAATAATAAGAAAAGGTAGAAAAACAATGGGTTCCCTGTAGCTTCGCTACATGGGCCCCAATAATAATAATAATAATAAGAAAAGGTAGAAAAACAATGGGTCCCCGCAGCTTCGCTGCATGGGTCCCAAGAAGAAGAAGAAGAAGAAGAAGAAGAAGAAAAGGTAGAAAAACAATGGGTCCCCGCAGCATGGGCCCCAATTACTATCATTCGTATTACCTTTCTAGCAAGATGCTTGAAGTCATCAGTGTTGCCGATACGTCCATGCTTACAGTCTGGCTTTCGGTACGGATTCAGACATTGCACAATAAACTGGGACATCTGACGCACACACACACACACACACACACACACACACACACACACACACACACACACACACACACACACACACACACACACACACACACACACACACACACACACACACACACACACACACACACACACACAATTAAAATACCACATATACATCCAATAAACATCCTTTGGCATTTACATTACTAACATTGGGAGATGAAAAAGAAGCAGAAGCCCACCTCTTTGCGGAATGTCTCCTTGCTCTTCTTGGCCAGCTCACTGGACGTGTCCGCCTCAGCAGTCTTTGTGGAGAACTGTTCAATCAAAACAGACAGAAGGGAAAATTGTTATTCTTTTCTTCCTTTCCTTTCTGCCACTTGTTTCAAATGAAAGTCTGGCTTTTGCTCTTTAACCCATGGCATCCCTTTGTTACAGTCAGTACGTTTACATGACACTCAAGAAAGTCGACTTATTGGCTTAATCCAACTATGATTGGATTACTAAGATGCATGTATACACCTTAGTCGAGCTATAATCGGTTCGAATCGACTTACTCATTATCGAGTTAAGACCCCTAGATTATGCGATTTATAGTCGACTAAGCGTGCATGTAGCCAATCGAATTGGCTTATGCGTTGAATTGCGTTCTGCGCATGCTCGAGATCTCTTCCCGGGGCCGTGAGCCGGAAGTAGAAAGAGACGATAGTCCTGTTGTTGTTGTTGTTGTCGCCGCCGTCGGATAAGGGATAACGAGAAACGGCGATTTATTTAAAAAGGTGGCGCAGAAGATGGAGGAAGCCGGTGAAGTTACCCCCTATAAGAATTGTGTCCCGGCCGCGGGAGCGCGCATGGCATGCATTCATTAAAGGTGGAAGCACGCGGACACTACGCTTCCATTTCACCTAAGGCTGAATTAAAAGTACATGTTTTTCTAAATGTGGGTCATCAACGAGGTTGTAAAGTAGTAACTTCGGGCACATCTGTCAAAATAAATGTTTTCTCCCGACGTGTTTACGATCTTTATTCATTCATTCAGGGCTGTTCTGGTGGGAGAAATATGTTTTCAGTAGACAGCTGTCAACTAACTTTGGGTCGGCGGTGTATTTAAAAAGCTGGCGCAGAAGATGGAGGAAGCGGTGCCGTGCCAATGTAGTTACCCCTATAAGGAGTGTATCATCATCAACGTGCATTCAGTACACACTTCGCTTCGATTTAACCCAAGGCTGAATTTAAAGTCCATGTTTTTCTAAATGTTGCTCATCAACGAGGTTGTAAAATAACTACGATCTTTATTCATTCATTGCGCCGCGGCCGAACTGACGGCGGCATTCTCTGATATATGAATCTTACAGACTGCGTCGGGTTCTCCGACTCTCTGGTCCACAACAAGTAAAGACTCCTAGGCGGGTTTATCTCGCCCATGGGGAAAAGGAATTGGGGGAAATTAACTTTGGCTTTGACTCTCTGAAGTCCAGACTGAAACGCGACATGGAGGAGAAAGCGATGTTTCAGCAGACAGCTGTTCCTCTCGACTGCTCCGCTGCTCTGCCGGCGGAGCAGTCCGCATACGACCGAGAGGAACAGCGGAGCGTCAATGGAGAAATGATATGGACCCGAAGTGAACTGACAGCTGTCTGCTGAAACATCGCTTTCTCGAATGAGTTTGTTGTTGCTGGTGACGTAAAGGGGTCAACCGGTGGCTCTATTACCACTAGTTGAAATGGGCACAGCGCCAGCTATCGTACCGGGGCGTTACACGCTTCGGCCAATGAATCGATTTACTCGCCGCCATGTATACGCGGACAATTGCAGTTGTCCAGTTGCGGAGCATAGACGAGCTATGGCTTTAATCGATATAATCTGTGCATGTAAACGTACTGAGTCTGTAACAAATAAGACACCACCATTTTCTAGGCAGTGGTAGCACGGAGAGCAACGTCACTTCAAAACAGAAAGTGACAGAAATCCGACTTTTGATAGTGACATTTCCACACAGATCAAATAACACAGGAAGTTGCAGCCTTTTATAATTTGAACCCATTCAACTCAATAAAGAAAAGACAACATATCGCATTATAGTGGCCCCCAAGGTCAAATGTGGCAGCAACCAGCACCTGGTTGATAGCCGCTCCCTACAGGAGCCGCATCAAGCTGGGATATCCTTCCAGGAGGCACACTCTCTCTGGCCTCGGCCCCCAGCAACAAAAGCAGCAGGGCAACAGCTGACAGCCCGTGCCCAAGCGGCCAGCATGAAGGCCAGGCAGCAGTAGAGTCCTGCACCAAGTCAATGTACATGTTGCCAAGAAAAGCAATGCAGAGCAGTTGGGGAAAACAACAAGTATATATGAAAAATCTGGAAGGAAAACTTGTGATACACACACACCCCTGTGTTCTGTTCCATCTTTTAAAAAAAAACTGATAGACAAAAGGGGACACTTGCCTATTTGGACCATAAAACAAGAAACAGCAAACAGACGAAGGTTCCCCAGCTGCTTCCCATTATCATCAAAGGCAGGGGAGAGATGAACGAAGAGAAGAAAAAAAGGCAACCAGCGCGAGGGGGAACAGAGATGAGCAGAACCCTCTTCTAGTCGCCAAGGGGACCAGGGGACAGGCAGCTGTCTCCAGGGGACAGGCAGCTGTCTCCAGGGGAGGGAGTGGTGCACCAGGGACGCTTCAAAATATATACCCTTCAAAATATTCTTCCCTGTTCCTTGTCATCTGCTCATATCAGTTTTCTCAACTCTTGTCTTTTACGAAGTCGACAGATATATATCATGCAATTCACAACAATCGACGACTCTTGTGAGTTGTGTGTGTGTGTGTGTGTGTGTCTCCTTCTCCTCTATCCTTTTTTTCGTATGTATCCTACTGCAGAGGGAGGCCACAGCTGAAAGCAATCACTAGTTCAGCATCTTGAATTACCTCAGGGACAAACACTGTAATCAGTCTTTGCATCCGAGCGCAAACATACAGGGAAGCTAATAAACAGCAAACCGGATTATTTCATACCGTCAGATGAGGTAATATCTACTATAAATGTGGCATGACAATTTTTTCCCCCTGGCCAACCATTAGCCTAAAGATTCTTTTTTGAATAGAATATATCTATCCAACCTATCCAACAAGACTTTAATGCCTTCTTGTTTTTGTTACTTGCACATACCGAGATGGTGCTACAAAGTCCTGCCAGATCCTTACCTTAGAGGGGTTCTCGTCATATGTAGGAGTTCCAAGGTCCATCTCAGACTCATGGTCTATGTTGTCACTGCTCCCGTCCCAGGTCGGGGGGTCCCACTGGGTTTGCCTGGGAGGGCAGAACATGTCAGACCTTTGATATTTAGTTTATTTTCAAAGAGAATAATAGACAGGCCCTGAGAGACACAGGGTGAATTTTGTTGACAGTGTGGCAGACGGACCTGGTGGCTATGTGGTAGTAGTAGATCTTTCCGTCAGGGTCCCGTGCCACTTTCCAGCTGAGAGGTAGAACGATAGTTTTGGGCTTGGGTGGAGAAGGAGGAGGGAGGTCTATCACATTGTTGGGTACAATCATCTCCTGAAGGAGAAAATAAGGAAAATACAAACAAAAGAGGGTGAGCAAGTAACTCGATTTAGCTACACTTTTAAAACCTCCACATGGTTATTTGTTGGATAACTAAAGAATGAGTTGCCTAAAGCCTTTTTATTACATTTAAAGTGAAACTGATTCTTTAAACTGTTAAATATGTACCAAAAATGAAAATCATTTTCCATAAAGATAATTTCCATCTAACTCATACATCTTTTAAAATCGGATTGCAAGAGAAAGCAATTATTATTCATCACCATCTCCCCCTTGTGGTCAGAAGCAGTATTATTCAGACCAAAGGGGCAGGAATTGAGAAAAACAAACGAAAAAACTAGCAAACAGTACCTGTAAAAAGTACTCCCATACAGGACTTACAAGTATACAGGATTATACATGTCAAACCCTGAAAAGAAAGCCCAGTGTGTTACCTGCTGGACAGTTTGGGAAGTAACAATGGTGGTGACAGTTCCTCCCTGCTGCACCACCACGCCCTGCTGGTGGCCAGTGTACACAGGCTGGCCATGGAGGTAGCTGGCCGTGGGCTCCGTGTACGCCTTCACAAGCACAACACACAGTCACAAACACATAGATACAAACCAAACATTTGTAACTGATTCATGGATGGCATTTTTCTGCAAACACCGTTTTTGTGTACATTCTCAGTGGTGTCTGTAGCTTCTGTGTCAGACATGTTTAGTCACCCTATCTGATCAGTCTGGGCACCAGCTGATCTGCTTGTAATCCTGCCCTGTCTGACAATAATGAAGGTTGATTTGTAAAAAATATTCTATTTATAAATCCAACTCCATGATGTGTCTTCATAATCAGTTGCACACTTGATTTCAATTTTCAGTATAGGAAAAAAACATACCTGAGGATCAAAATCATTGAACACTGCCTGAACTGAGTTTGTGATAAAGATATTGATCACATTTTGCTGTTGGGAATGGTGTCATTCAAGTGAAACTACAGCCTAAATCACTTTGACACAGGGTTTATTTTCCCCATATGTGTAATATTGTACTTTATTGTTACTTGCAATTTGTTACTGGCTGTTGTGTCAGGCTTCCCGTGATCTGCTCCAGTGTTCATTATCCAGAATGACTTTGAGTACCCCCCCCCCCCCCCCAGAAGATGCATCGGCCTTATGGGCGCTGCCAGAATAGACCAAATCGGCCAGGATAACAGTGACTACCAGGCCGTTTCCTCTACGAGTCTGCTGGCCCGCCAAAAATGTGATTTCTCGCCATAGGAACATTGCAAAAATTTAATATGCAGTTATTCTGAGATAGAACCCCTGAGTTGTTGTCATGGGAAGTAAACTAATATCCAATACTTATTGTTGATGCGATTTAAAGACATACTCTCCTTTTAGACCCGATTGTAACTACTGCAGCATGTCTCGTGTGACGTAGTTGTGTCTCGATAAATCGAGTTTAGCGGAAAAGTGAAATACTACACAAAACGGTAAAATAGGACCTTTAGGTAGAAATATCTGAATGAAAACACTGACTCACAGTGGGGTTTGCCAGTAAAGGGAGGGGAAATGTGTGCATATTTGCATGGGGATGGCTGTCAGAATGCTCTTGTTGTCTTCTCTGCCTAACCGCAGCAGTACTGACAATCCAGTTTGACCCGTTAAGCTATTCATGTTGACTGATTTCAATGTATAATGCGGATCAGATGAACTGACAGCATAATGGCTAGCATAGTAGTTACCTGTATGACAGGTGTGTTGGCCTGGGGGTAGCTGGGGATGCTGTAGATGGTCTGGCAGGGTTGGCCCTGGTAGTAGATGGCTGTCTGCGTCTGAGCCTGCGTTGGAGCTGAGGCATACTGCTGCTGCGTTGGCTGGGTCTGCATGGTGACTGCCTGCTGGGTGGTGGGGTCCCATAGCGTGGTGTAGCTTCCTGGGTGCTGGCCTGGCACCTGTGCTGCCCTCTGGGCAGGCACAGAGAGGACAGCCACCCCTGGGTCCTGGGCTGTCACGGTGGGGGGTTGGGCATACTGCTGGGGGTTGCCAGTGCTGAGCTCCAGAGGGTTGGTGATGTGCTGAGAGACTGGAGGTGCCTGGGTGGTGGTGGGAGGAGGGGGTAGGCCCAGCTCAGAGCTGAGAGGCTGCGGAGGAGTCTGTTCGTATGCCATTGTACCGACAACCACGTCGACCGGAGGGGTAGGAAGCAACACTTTGCCCATATTGGGGTTGGTGGGGTCCACATAGGTCTGTAAAGGGTACCCAGGCGGGTAGGTGATGTAGCCAGGACTAGAGGCATAGGCCAGGTTGGGGTCGTAGGCCATAGTCTGGAGCTGCTGCTGCTGCTGCTGCAGCTGCTGCTGTTTCTGGGCTTCCCGCTGGGCTACCTCCTGCTCAAACAGCTTCCGCCGTTCCTCTGTGGACAGCTTGTTGCGCTCCTTTCCAACTCCCCGCAGAGTCTTGTTGCTGTTGGAGGAAGGGTCGAACCTTAGCATGCAAAGAAAGAGTACATGTTTCAGCTTTAGGAGTGTATATACAGGACACAACACGATGCTCCTTGCATAAACCATCTCTCACCGTTCCTCTGTTCGTCTGCTTCTCTCATAGGAGGTGGACGGAGGGGAGCTGGAGCGTCTCCTCCGTCGCTCCATGCTCCGTGGAGTCTTCTCAGAGGCTCGGTCTCGATCCCGCTCCCGCTCCCAGTCTCGCTCTCGCTCACGATCTCTATCTCGCTCTCTGTCCCTGTCATGGTCCCGATCTCGGTCTCGGTCTCTCTCTTTCTCTCGCTCCCTCTCCCGACTGCCAGAGGCTGTGCGTGGGGTTAAAGCTGCGTCTCGCTCTCGGCTGCGATCTGTGACAGACGGATGAGCCATTTAGCAAAAGCCATACACAAACTGCCCAAAACTAACACTTGGAAAGAGAAATGTACTCACCATTTGATTCCTTTTCCACCTGGCTTTTCTTTGGTATCCTGTAGACCTCCTAAAACAGTGACGCATTTTGTTTAGTTTCAGCCCGTAAAACAGCAGCCACAACATAAAGGAATAAATCACCCAGTTCTAAATATTCTACAATTTTTAGCAATCATTATTGATGATTTTGCCAAAATGTGCAAGTTCCCAATCTCAGGCTTCTAGAAAGCTATGATTTCTATTGCACTCCAATCCTGAAATGCACCGCATGATGGAGCCCTCCCTAGGTACACCACCAGCGGAGGTCGGTTGTCGTTTGCGTTTCGGCTATCATCAACCACCGACTCCTCTCTCTCCTGTGCCTCCTTCATAAGTAAAATCTGTTCGGCTGTACAATCCGGCTCAAACCGATATGATACATCACCTGCACCGGCTGCTGTCAATATTCTGACACAGAATCGCAAGAATCAGAACAGAAAATAGCCATCTTTTATATCGCTAGTGGCTTGCAGCTGTCAACTCTTTTGGTAGCCGGACTGAGCCACGCAATGGCTTAGGGGCAATGTAGAAAACGGTAGCTTGAGAAATCATGTCACCATCTACTTTGAGCTTAATAAAATTTAGTTTGTCTATTTAAATAGCTTACCAATTTCCAGTGACTTACTGCAAAAGTGCTTCCAAGTTAATTGCTATAGGAAATGTAGCACTGTAACGTCAGAATGCTACATTTGGTTGTTTTAGCTGTTGTTTTACCCTACACAAAAGTTGTTTTTCCGCACATACTTACTATGTTTTAACCCATGATTGATATAAATGTACCTTTAGAGTGAATCATTCCTTTAAGCAAGTTCAATATAATTAATAATATGATAAGCATGAAAAGTTCTTGGACCATCTTGCCTTTAGATCTTTCCAGCTGTCCAGGAGTCTGGCAGCCATGCCACTAATGTCCACAATGCTAAGTTGAGGTTCCTGGCTTCTCTCACTTTCCACATCCGAGGGCCCCTCCTCTTCATCCTGAGACGGAGTCCCCACTAGCGAAGGATCCAAGGGGGCCACTGTGCTCTCTGTAGCGGTGCTGGCATCTGGGGCCTCAGAGCCGGCCACTGGGGCTTGAAGGCTGGCTTCTGGAGCCTCAGAGCTGGCCTCTGGGGCTTGAAGGCTGGCTTCTGGAGCCTCAGAGCTAGCTTCTGGGGCTTGAAGGCTGGCTTCTGGGGCCTCAGAGCTGGCCACTGGAGCTTGAAGGCTGGCTTCTGGAGCCTCAGAGCTGGCCTCTGGGGCTTGAAGGCTGGCTTCTGGAGCCTCAGAGCTAGCTTCTGGGGCTTGAAGGCTGGCCTCTTGTGCCTCAGAGCCAGTCTCAGGGGCATCACAGCTAGCTTTGGGAGCCTCCCAGCTGGCCTCTGGGGCTTGAGCACTCATCTCTGGAGCCACAGAGCTGGGAGGGGTATCAGTAACGCAGTCACTAGGATCCTCTAGCTGCTCCTGAATGTTCTCAGCCTCTGTGTTTTCTGCCTGGCCTGCCTCATGTTGTTCTGCTAAGGATGGAGCTTCAGCCACTTCCACTAGGTCAGACTGGGTCATTTGGACTTCTGGCTCTTCCTCAGTCTTTGCATTCTCCTCCTCTGTCTGAACAGTCTGCTCAACATATTTTTCAATAGGTATCTCTGGAGTCTCAACTGCATCACAGCAATCGATTGCTTTCTCTGTCAAAGCAACCTCCTTATTCTCTTCAGTTTTCTCCGGTTCTTCCAGTTTCGTTGTTTCTTCCTGTTGAGCCTCAAGTGGTGTGCTTTGATTTGATGCAGACTCTTCCTGTGTCTCTTCCTTCAGACCTCCAACTGGCTCTATTGTTTCCTGGGTGGGAGTTTGAACTTCACCCGATGGCTCTGCCTTCTCCTCAATGCTCTCTGGCAATTGAGCATGTGACGATTCGTCTTCCTCTTCATCATCCTCCTCCTCCTCTTCCTCCTTGCCATCAGATGCCTTACTGGCATCAGAGAGTGCGCTATCCAGGCTGTTTTCACTGATAATTTTGAGGCGGCGGTACACGGCTCGTTTTGGGGTATCACTCTCCAACTCCGGTCCTAGTTTGGTGGTGGAGCCCTCTGGAGTGTTGAGGGGGGTCTGGGCGCGTGAGGTGTTCTCACTGGAGTAGCCGTCCAGTTCAGCAGGCTGTGGGAGTGCATTGGTCTGGGCCCAACGCTGAATGGAGGTCAACACTTTGCTCTCCTCCAACATGTTTTTTGTGGAAATGGGCAGCACAGACAGGGTCTTTATAATCTGGGGACATAATAGTAGAATACTGAATAATTAATTTCAAAACTTGAGTGGTTTTATTGATGCAAGACATTTTTATATCGGTGGCCAAGCAACATTTTACCTCAAACTGTAGCTTGATCATGCTGGAACTGTTGCCCTTGGCTTCTGTCAGCCCCCCCATGAATATCCACAACAGAGACAACCCGTGATGGTCTAGAAACTGCTTCAAGCAGGATGGATTTTGAGTATCCTGGGAACACACAATATAATCTCAGTGACTGCAATTGCCAAAAATTGAAAAATATCTTGACATATCTTGACAAACAAAAACAAAAAAATAATACATGTCACAAAGTTAGCCAGGTAAACAAGGACATCTCACTCGAATCAACTTGAGACAGAGGAGTTTCTGCTCCATGGTCTCCACTCGGACCATCAGCCTACAAAGTGCCACCACCTCCTTCTCATCAGAGAGGCCTTCTCCATTCTCCAAGAGTGCCTCCAGCTCCTCATCCAACTAAAAGATAGAAAACACTATTAATTACAGCATCCCCCTAGCCTAGTCCTAACTAGACCTTCGTACTCATTTCATTCATACTAAAGGTCTAGCAGTGCTGTAGAGACAAACGATTTCTCACTTGAAGGCGGGTGCTGTTGAAGTTTAAAACCTATTGGCTCTGCCCAGTGCCACTCTGGATCTGCCTTAACCAAATCGCTAACGTTTGGTCGTGACGTATTTCATGCGCCAGAAACCACGTTGCGCGCAGTATACAAACGGCAGATGCAGTGAGCATTAGCATTAGCCTGGTTCCGCCCGCCTCCGTACTTCCGCTCAATAACTGAAATTCGCGCACGACCTCTACGTCACTGTTCTCAGGCCGCGCCTCCTGTTCGCTGATTGGAAGGCACATTTGAGGGAAAAGAAATCGTTCTAACATACAGCACGGCCAGACCTTAGTACTGAAGTGAAATGAAAATTGAGCGGAAGTACGTAGGCGGGCGGAGCCAGGCTAGCATCCCCCTGTTCAATAAAAGAACAAACATTTTTTAAAAGATAAGTGAAATTAAGTTTTTTTTGTCCTCCAACAGAGACAATGAGATGTTAACAGAGCTGCTTCCTGTACAAGCATTGAAACAAAGGCAGCAAAAAAGCATGAGTCTTAAAATAACCTCTTTTGTGTTTCAACAGTTATTTGTGGAAGGGTCCAGGCAATTACCCATAAGCCCATGCAAACCTGACCCAGTGACAGCTGAGGCGGGACAATGTATCCTTGCATGCAAAATTATGATGAACAATGACCGTGGTGAGAGCGCTCACTGTGTCCTTCTTTCGAGGGCGGTCCTTCTTCATCTTCCCCGCCGCGGCTCGAACACTGACTCTGTTCTCACCGCCAAGGAAACCTCTGCAGCTGGGAGCTCCACAGAAACATTTCTGGGCCTCTTTGCTAGTGGGCAGGGAAAATGAAAATAAAAGTTATGAACCACCACGACATGGAATGTATTAGGGTCTCAATAATAAGACAGAAAACACAAAGAGCAGCAAGAGTACTACATTAAAACATTCAGATAATGCCGCTGTGATCATCTCACCCATATCTTTGGAACTGGTAGTCAAAGGTGAGTTCTGTTCCTGCAGCGACTGCTTTGGTGGTGAAGAAGCCCACTCTGAGTTGACCATTTACAGTCCACTGGAAAGCAGAGGGAATTCATTCAAGTTGAAGAAGACATCGAAGCAACTGGAACTGGAAAAAATAAAAGAGAGGGCTTCCCCTTGCCTGACATACCTTTTGGGTCTCACAGTTAGGCTCACAGCTGTGGTTCATGAAGCGCGAGCAGTTCCCCTTCAGTGTTGCATCAATGATCTAAAAGTACAATACCAAACGTCAAATATTTAATAAAGACTTGACAGTTGCAGCCGCAGATATATCATTGTACAGTGTGTCATGGTCTTACACGTACTTCATTATTTTTCAACGCCATGAAGTAGTAGTGAATGTTCTTGTTGCGGGCGTATTCCTTCACCCTGTTCTTGAATTCCTTGTGGTCCAACACCTCACCACAGTACTCAAGAACAAAAGTGTTTCTGAAAAGAAAGTCGAGTGAAGAAATTAAGCACAATCAGATGCTGTCCTCCCCAATGACCATTGTTAGAAATAAGAAAAGCTTACTCTGGTAATTCTTTAGCTGCTCTAAGCCCCCAGCCCTTGTCTTCTGTGAGAATAACCTCAAAGTCGGCATGCTGTTTCATCTGAAAGCGTCGATTAGAGCAGTAGTGTCCATTGAGACAACGTGAGGAGCTGAGGGAAAATATTTCAGGAGATGGGTTAAAATAAACATTAATGTTGAGCATTTTTTAATACTTGTAGCTTCCATTCAAATTTCCCATTTCTATACAATTTTCATATCCTTACAGTCCGAATAGAAAACCAATTTTGTGTTAAAGTTTAAGTGAACCCCCTGTTTTAGCTCGAAATTCGAAACACTGAAATTAAAAGAGTTCTGGTAAGGAGGGGAGACACGTTATCCCCATGGTTGCGACCCACGTCAACTTTGAGATACTTTTGTAAGCTAGTACGCGTCGTTGTGTATGAGCGTTATAATGAGCAATGTTGTATATGAAATGTGCCACACACCGTGGTGTTATACTATAAGTGTCCGAGAAGCTTAACCCCAGCAGAATGTTCACAAACTGGTTAGCGGAGACTGGCAAAAACATAGGATTTTACACTCATTTTCTCTTATTTTAATAAGTGACAAAGTGGCACAGATTACTATGTTCATATAAGACAGACACGTTTAAAAAAAAAAAAAAAGATTTTGGGTTCACTGACACTTTAAAGTACTACATACATACAAATAGTCTAAACACACGCTTGTATAAACGATTATATTCAGCATAAACAAATGTATGGTCATGGAGATATTTTGATCAAAAATTAGATGTGAATATCACACAGCTGTTCAGCGAAAAACGATTAGCATTTAACAACTCACCACTCAATCATCAACAGTCTGTTCAGGCAGTCATCGCCACAAGCCAATACTCCACGAGAGCGCTCCTCCCTGGACAGTACCGAACACTCGCACTGCATACGCTTGATATCACGATGAGATTTGCTCTTCTTTCTGTATAAATATATACATATATGTGAACTAGGGCTGGGCAATATGACAATATATATCTTGGCACAATAGAAAAATCGATCAATAGAGATTTTTCTATATTGTTTTATCGCCATGTCTTAAATCAGTGGCAGAATTGATTTGGTCACACAACAGATAGACTGACTGAACTTATTGAATGCCACATGAATAACAATCATTTAAATTAATTCACAGAATTGTTTACTTTAATAGGTATAGCAATATTATTATTTAAACAATTTCCTAACTGAATTTCCAGAAAAAGTATTATATCGTGATATACATCGTTTGAGAAATTAAATTACTTCTCATGATAGAAGATTGTGGCCATATCGGCCACCCCTAAATGTGAATACAATTTCAACCTACTGAAATCTTTTTTCATAAAGTAAAGCACTTGTACTGAGCTACACAAAATAATGGCACTTTGACATGTGAAAAACACCATATAAATAACAGCAAAAATACCCCCATACCGTTCAGTAAGATACAGATTATCCTCGATCAGGTCAAAATAAGGCGGCATCTTTTTAGATTTGGAATAATCCTTCCATTTATTAGAATCTCGAAAGTCTTTCAGATCAAGTAAAGGGCGGGACACCTCCGCCTTTGCAGGAGCATATTTGGTGACGTCCCCTTCTCCGTGGCGTTCCCGTTTGCTTGTAGGCCCAGGTTCCGCCTCATTGTCAGAGTCCGACTCTATCTCTTGGCGCCTCTTTTTGGGAGGGCCTCTGCCTCTGTGAGGTCTGAGTGCATCTGAGTCTCTAGGGTGATCGGAAATGGCAGAGCCCCTGCTGTTGCTGCTTATTTCATTAGCCTGGACGAAGGTGGACGTGTTAGGCCCATTGCATGTTTGACTTTGAGCCAGTGCTTTGTGGTCACCATCATCTTCGTGGTCGTTGGTCAGAGAATCAGGATGGACTTGACCCAGGGGATCCTGATAATGTTGAGGCACGTGGAGGTAGGGCGGTCTGCTGGTCTGTATGATAGGAGGGGTCCAGGAAGCATTACTCTGCCTGTATCCCAGTCCTAGAGGAGGGATTCCCATCTGTTGGGGGTTGAGTAACTGGGGCCCATAACTACTATCTGGCTGCTGGTATGTACTGCTGGGCTGCTCTATCTGAGAGAAGTCCCAACCCATGCCGAAAACACCATTGCTGTTGACAACGTTATTTCTCGAGAAGTCCTCGTGGTGGTATTGAGGGAGCATTTGTCCATCCATTCCACTGACATAATGATGCCTGTGCCCTTGCTCAGGCGGTTTAAAACTCTCATGGCTGTGGGCAGAAAGCTGGTTCATTGCACTAGTAGTTAGCCTTCCTTCAACACTTTTAAAAGCATCCTTGTAGGGTTGGACATTGACAGAGTTTGATCCATCTGACTGACTAGTGCTGTCAATCATGTTGCTCTGGGACTGACACATAATTTCATGAGGTGAAGGAATTACTTCCTCACATGCTGGGGCAACACTTTGATGCCTCTGATGAAAAACGTTTGGAGTTGGGACCTCACCAGTACTCTGATGTTTGTGGTGATTGACATCATTCCTATGTTGCTCCTCTGAGCTACTCATTGGACTGCAAGAGGCACCAGTATCCAGTGGATCCAGTGCTATGGAAGATTGTTTGGGTATGACTACTATAGAGTGTAACCGTTTCATTGCCTGTCCACAATCAGAGTCATACTCGGAGTCATCACTGTCACTGGCATTGCTGTGTCCTCCAGAGTCACCAACATTAACCGATTCTCTCTTTGCTGGTATGCTCTTGTGAGCATTATGACGTTCTTCAACAACAACACTGGGCAAATGTTGCACATTTGTAGCATTTTTTATTTCTGAGGTATCATGATTCTCACGCAGGTTTTCAGTAACAGAGGGTTTCGGGTCAGAGAGACGTGTATATGTGTTATTTTGGTCTTTGAGTGAACACTTGGCAGAAGATATGCTATGAGAAATAGTTTCATGCTTTGTCATTTCTGTGTTCTGTGCCGTTATGGAATGTGTGCCGTCGTCTTGTTGTTTAACTCCTTGTGGGTTAACATCTTTTGAGAACTCTATTTTTTTAACAGATATTACCTTTTTAACAGTAGGTTTATTATCCCCAGATGCTAACCTCTGGGAATTATCACTGTCTGATGCGTCCTGTCCAACAATATCCCAGCGAGACTTTTTTGTACTACTGCTGGTTTTCTTAATTGGATCTGGATGTTGTCGTTCAGGCAACAGCTGACTCTCAGCCTTCAGATGTGATATTTCAGGCAAACTTGTGCCAGATTGAATGTTGACAGCCACATATTTTGTTAGCTGAACATCCTCTGAGTTAGCATTCTGTAGCAGGTCATCTGCAACAAGTACATTTACCGTCCCAACTGAAAAATTGGGCCGTAACGAAGCCGGTATATCCCTTTCAACCTGGCTGGATTCTGTACCATCATTATTACTGCATGAACTTGAGGTAATCGTATTAGAGTCCACATGCAGTACATTGTTGGTACCGGGGCCTTCTTTAACAACACCAACAAGAGTCCAACCTTTTTTTGAAGTGCTTTCATTTTCAAGACTTGGAACAGCTTTCAATCTTTGGGAGGATGGTTCTTGCAAATCCTTGTAAAAGGACAACACTATGTCCCTTGAGCTCTGGTTATATTGTTCCTTTGACTGGCAAGCATCATTCAACTCTTTTTGTTTTTCATTAAAGGAGTGGGGTTCTGTAGTGCTTGGATGTGTTTTTATCCTATTAAGGCTGTGAAATGCATCTTGTGATTGTCTATCAATTACTGACATTTTTGAGCTGGACTTGGAGGGGTCTTTCAACTCCTGTTGACCAATCTTCTGGGAGGTTAAACAGGTACCTTCAGTGCCTGAGCTCCTGTCAGAGATACGGGTCTTCCCTTTTATATCTGCCTCCAAGTCACTGGACGGGCTTTTCTGGCGTCTTCTGTCAGAAGTCTGAGAGTGACTAGAATAAGTAGATTTAGCACTACTCTGGGATTTGTGATGCGTGGCAGATTTACGGTGGTTGGACTCCACTTCAGGAGAGCGCTTACGGTGGGAATCTGAGTCTGACGTTCTCCTCAGAGTCCTCTCAGACTTTGATGATTTTTTGTCAGTCTCTGTGGAGTGAGGAGAATCTACAGATTTAGAATCCTTCTCAGACTTTGAGTGAGATGATGATGATTTTGAGTCCTTTTGTGAGATGGAATGAACAGATCTACTCGAGTCATTTGTCCTAGTTCGATTCCTCCTGTGGTCATCATCAGAGTCAGAGCTATCTCTGGTTCTGTCAGTGCGGGATCGAGAGGATCTCCTCTCTCTCCTTGGCGGGCTCCTGTGTGATCTCCGATCGGAATCATGATAGTATGACCTATCAGATCTCGATCCTCTATCACATCTGGATCGATCAGTTCTTGAGTGGGATGAACTTGTCCTAGATCCCCTTGATCTTGACCTTGATTTAGTCCTGGACCTCCTGCGCTCCTTCTCTGAACGAGATAACCGAGATGATGTGTGCCTTGAATCACGGTCTGATTTTGAGTAACTGGAGGACCTTTCGTGGTTCTCTGAGCGTTTCAAGGAACTTTCCTTTTCATCCATGTTTGACGCAGAGGAAGACTTTTTCTCCTCCTTGCTTCTACTGTCAGATTTTGTTTTACTTGGGGGTTCAATTATCCTGTGGCTGGAAGACAATTTGGCGCCATCGCCATCCGATTCTGAGCCTGGAGGAGCACTTTCAGATTGAGACCTGGTTTTCCTTTTGTTTACCCCATCATCCTGTTGAATGATACTGGAAGTCTGACTGTCCCTTCCTGAAGAGTCTGTAGGCTTATTGAGGCTCGGAGTTACCTTTAACTCAGAGGCTTCCGTTTTTGCATTCTCAGACAAGCAATCAGTGCTAATAGTCTGAAGCTGGGGTGAGGACACTTCTGCCCTGCTTTGCAAAGAGGATTGCATTTGAACTGGTTGTGGGGAATTAGGCTCCTGTGGCACATGAGGCGTTGGTTTCTCCTCAGTTACAGAGACACCGAGAATCTGCTTCTTGAAATGAATCTTTCCTAGGTCCATTTTAGGTTTAGGGGGTGAGGGAAGTGAGGGAGGAGAAAGGGGCTCAGCTGATGATGTTGGCACCGTAGGTGACTGCAGTTCCATTACACTCTCCGAATTCTGCACCGTTCTGTCTTGAGGGGGCGAGGATTCAAGTGTCAAGGCAGAAGAAGATTCAGCTAGAGACTTCTCGGGGCTCGGAGGGACGAAGAACGCGCTTGGGGTTGGCTTCTTCGTCTGAGAGAAGCTGAAGGACACTTTTTGGCGACCCTGGTCCTCCAAGTTCACCTTCATCTTGGTCCCTTTGGGCAAGAGATGGTTCGACAGCATAACCCTTGGAGTGAGGCTTTTCATTAATGCTGCCTTAGAGAGGCCCTCCACTGTTACCTAAAGGAAAGAGGACATTACGGATAAGACCATGTGAATTGTAATACGATCACTTTAAACACCAAAAATATCTGTGTATATACACATAAGTTGGCAGTCATAACTTACCGAGGTGCCACTGCCCTCCTCTCTGTGGTAATGCAAGGCGAGGACAATAGAAAAGAAAAAAAAATGATTACCACAGGACTACAGTAAGGCACTACCAAAACAATTTTCATGGTAACAAGGGCACAAATTGAGCTTCCTTTTTTATTTTAGATAATTTTCCCCTATAAATGGACATCCAAACAAATAAAAAATGTGATTGACACAATTTCTGCCATTGCAATCTAGAAACAGAATGTTTTGTTTATAATGTAACCCTATATATAGCACTATAACCTGTTTCAAGTATGGTATCTCTTATATTGACGACATGAAATGTGTTATTTTTAGGGATGTCCCGATCAGGTTTTTTTGCCCCCGAGTCCGAGTCATTTGATTTTGAGTATCTGCCGATACCGAGTCCCAATCCGATACTTCTACACTACATTAAAAAAGGAAGAACAGCGAAGAAACAGATCCAGGATGTCCCTGATTTTTTATTTTATTCAGAGCACTTCTGTGAGGTAGCTTGAACAATCAAGTAATCAAGTAATAAAACAATTCTTCACATTGGAGTTTAGTGCAACAATGTCTAATATAAAAATGAACAGCAGCTCAACTTGAAATACCTGGCAGGCATGTAAACAAATAAGCAAATAAAAGTGCCACAGTGTTATAAAGTAAGGCCAGTAATGTGCTTTTCGGAACTGCACTCCTAATTCTTACTCTCCTCCTCTGGCTTCACAGAAGGAAATGTACGTTTTTCTTGATGAATAGATAGATATACATCTATATATGTATATTTATTCTCTTTTTTTTTTTTAAATCATAACTATAATATTTCAAAACAAGCAGAACACGGCAGCAGCTTGAAGCTGGGGGTGCGAATGTGTCTGCGGTATGAAGGTATTTTAAAGTGGATGACAAAAATATTCCATAAGCATAAGAAATCCCGGGTCTTCTACAAGGGCGAATGGCTGGTCACTCATTGCAATCATTTGTGCTATATTAGCTGTGATCCCCTGCGCCTTCTCGCAGTCGCGGGTGACGGGTGTATGTTTTTGAGGTGCCGTATCAGGTTTGTTGTGTTGAATGCAGCCTTGTCCTTGCCACCTCTTGAAATCCCAAGTTTGCATATCTCAGTTTGCAATCGCAACATTTTTGCGATCCACTTTAAAATACCTCCACACTGCAGACATATTCGCGCCCCCAGCTTCAAGCTGCTGCCGTGTTCTGCTTCGCTTTACGGCACGCAGCAAAGTGACGTTATATTTATCAACGCTGTTATTTTTCCCATTTGTTTTGAAATATTATAGTTCTGATTAAAAAAAGAGAATAAATATACATATATATAGATATATATCCGATCCCTGATCGGGATGTAACGTCCGATTCCGATCGAGTCTGAAACCACATGATCGACAGGATCGGGACATCCCTAGTTATTTTAGTACATTTAAAGCTGTTCGATAATACCAAAAGACAAAATATGTGACAACAAAACATTAGCAACAATATTAATTATACAACATTTGTAAATGATATTAGAATGAGCACATAACAGATACAATTGTGCAATGGTATGATTCAGTTAAGCCAAATTAAAGGCTACATTTCAAGGCCCATTTCATTTCCATTAATTCAAGGTGAACTTGATCAAAAACAAGGGGGTAATAGCTTATAAGCATGATAGTTCATATCACCACCATATAGCAAAGCTTGTTTGATATTTGTATTGAACTACGTATATTTAAATGCAAATCAATATTAACAAGAGCTCGCAATTTCTTTCTCTCTGGTCCTTTGTGTTGTATTATTTCAAGAGTGCTAGTTTTCCTTTGAGAAAGTTATGACATGGGTGCTAAGCAACAACTAGGTCAACTATTCCATTAGGATTTGCTCCCCAATTTGCCTGGGACCTCCAAGCCCAGACAACTGTACGGTGACATTCAATGACGGATCACCACCAATTTAACATTGCAATAGCAGTACAAAGGTCTGAATGACATTAAATATTATAGCTTTTTGAATAATTACATTCCATAATATAATCATAATGGAAATGTGCCATTATCTATTGAATACATCCCCAATTACTATTAATTATCTACTACTATTCATGGAACATACCAAAATGTGTGTTAGTATGTAATGAGAATGGACTTTATGGAAGCAAACTGTTAAGGAACATCATGGCACTTTGATTTTGTTTAAATAAATTAGATTATACCTGATCTCTGACTTCAGCACAGCATCCATTGTGCAAAATGTCTATAGGGTTTGTGGACCTGTAGAGTCTGATGGCCCAGATAGACCCAATTCAGACAAGTGAGTCCTCACACGTGATGCCACACCTGACAAAAAAGAAAGGGAGATGACATGATGACATTATAGGCTAAATTCGCAAAGCCTCTTCATTCAAACACATCAAATCACACTATCACGTCATGTACAATTTAACAAGTTAAGACTACTTTGCTTGCTGACATGACAGTTACAACCGCGTTGCCATGGTGTGTCTTTTCTTTGCGAAATGGCATGGCCTCTGAAGATAAATATAAGGACGTTTCTTAACAGGTTAGGCAGTGTAAGTGATTTGTCTTGAGCTCAATGCCCTCCATTGTTCCAATAGAAAGATACTGTTGTTCGCCATGCTTGTATTTTGTTTAATGTTGAGAAGAACGATAGCGACTTCTCACTGATATTAAAAACATTTTTTTTTAAACACAAAAAACAACAACAACAACAACAACAACCTGTAAGTACAGTTTGTGTTCCATCATGGTGGACAGCCCTGTGTTATATGAATTAAGGGAAAACACGGATGCAGTCCAAGATAAACGGGCAACAGACTCCGTGCAAAACAAATATGTTCAAGTGCCGAACGTCTTAATAATATCAACCATCACAAAGGCAACTGGCAAGTGAGGGACATGAAATGATATAAGATGCCAACTACAGCATGGCCTGTGTTGAAGAGCAGTGTCAGCCAAAACAGGGCCTTTTAAAAGTCGAGCAAAGCTAACCTTGCTAATAAAACATTGAGTGGCTACATAGCAGCAAATCTGACCATGTTGAAGTGATTATTTACAATCGAAATGTATGGCTAATAGAACGCAAATTGAAAAACCAATAGCATGATATCAATCATACAAAGAACACATTTGTTTCGAAAACGAGGACTACAGTAAGGGCAAAAGACAGCTAGGCTAACTATCGATGGCTAACGTCAACTGGCTATAACTGTAGGCCTTTAAGATACATAGCATGCCCTTTGGAGCGGTTTTTCCGGATCATATATTGTTAGCGGACGAGTATGATAATAATGTTAAAAAGTACATCAATATTTGGAAATATATACGTTGCAGCGGACACTAATCGTATTTGCTACGGTAAACTAAAGAATATCTGTTGTCAAAGCTAAGTTAGCTGCACTTTGCTAGCATTAGATATAGATCTACTATTTATTTGGAACTGAACGCTAGATAACGACAGTGTTGTGTTTTTAAGTTCGTTTATTATGATCATCCGAGGCACTATAACAGATATTAGCATTGTTCCTCAGTTATATAAACAGTGGTTTCGTTAACGTTTCCGTTTCGGGTAATGGACCACTGTCCTATCCTACCGGCTTTACTAGCATGGTGGCTAATACGTCTTGGTTGTTTGCATCTACGCATTGTTTGCAACATATAAGAGCAGATTGTACGAGTTTACGAGATATCCACTTACTGAATGTTTTGGGTCATGGGGCTCCCCCATCTTCGAAGCCACCAGCAGTCGGCCTCTTCCAAAACATCAAGCGGTCTATGCCGACGTCAAATCGGGTTGTTGAAATGATCCACGGCTCACTGGCTCTGGTGCTGCGCTCCAGCCTGGCCCAATATCTTCACAGAGTCCCCTGAAAGCCAGGCCAAAGGGTTGGATGGTGGGTCATACACTTTAAAATAAAGAAAGCATTAGACGCCAGGAGGTTCCCATAAAGACCATGTTCTAATGCATTGTCCTCGCTTTAGCACCACTTGCACCACTTACTAAAGGCTAGATGGTTTACTGCGTGTTTTCGTCACATGATCACGGACTACAGCTGGCGCGAACTGTACAGTCCTCGGCGGGTTTGAAGAGAGCTACTCCAATAATGATAAAACGGCAAGCTTACAACCAGGTCGACCAATGTGGAAACCAGTTAGCCATTTAAGGGTGACAGCCCATGAACACATAATATATGTTCATCATATGTGTTGAATATTATTCAACCGTAACCAGGTATATCCACTGAGGGAATTGCTATTCCATTAGTTTCGAGTATCTTGTTTATTCCCCTATTGAGATGACGCAACTTATTATTCAATACCACACATTGATTTGCTATACATTGTTAAACTGCTATAGCTCAAATGATAAATTGGTCCAGCATGGTGTTTGTTCCATATCTTAATGAGAATGAACAAAAAGCAGCGACAAGAGGAACATGCTTATATAGACTACCCTTTTCTACTTACCTCTATACAGACCATGACCCCCCTGCCACCTTAGAAAGTAAACAACATAAATACATAAAATAATGTAGATGTATTATACTAGCCTACTACTAATAATATTTGTACATTTTGATGTTGTTATAGGCTATTTGTCTCTTTCTGGTGCACCTATATCATAGATTTCTCACCTCTCATGGAAATGATCATTGGTAAAGTAGGCTTGTCCGAGCATCATCGAACAGCTCCACCTGTCCACAGGGTCAGTCTTCAGACAAGCCTGAAACAGAACAAACTGCATTTTTCATGCAGGACATATGTGACAACACAGGTAGAACATGTAAATGGCACACTGACAGGTCTGTCGAATTGAAGTGGTTTTAAACAAGCCAGAAGCCTTAGAAGGCTGGACCAGAAGTGAAACCTTCACCAGTTCAGCCTGCAGGGGGTCAGAGATCTGGTTCTTCGCTCCCAGGATGGTGGAAGGAAGCAGAAAGAAAAAGCAGCACCACATGCAGGTTGCTGTTTTCTCTGGTGTGTTTTAGGTTTGTGAAATACTGCTGCTCCTGGTGGGCTGTCAGTGGTCCTGACAAATTAGGAAGCAGATCGAGTACACACACACAGATGTAATACTTTATCAGTATTTGGGTGAATAATGTAATGAATAAACTGGGGAGAAGTAGGCCTACTTACCCACTTTGGTGACAATTTCCTGGATGTGCTCCAGGACCAGGATTGACTGGCCCAAGAGGAAGGGCCTGCCAAGGAGCATCCAATTGCCCACATCAACAGATCTAAAAAAAATAAAAAATAAAAAAGACAAAAAAGGAAGGCAAATCATAATGTAATAACAGTAATAGCGTTGTATTCTAAAACAAACGTGTACCTCCTCCAGTTGAATATACTCACTTGTTGTAGTTGGGGTCCCTCACTACATCTCCGGAGCGCAGTAGGCTCAGAGTTAGTTAGCGGCATGGCCGCGTCAACTTCCCCAACCCCGAGCGACGCCAGGATGGTAGAAAAGTTGGCATGTTGGGTAACAACCACATTCTACAGTGAAACAGATAAAGAAAGTGAATAAATCAATCGATTAATATTCACATTGTGGCTGTGCACGAACTCCACGGCCCTCATGATCTGTGAGCGGTTTTTCTGGATGGTTACGCCGTCAGGGCGCACTTTCTCTCCATCAGCTCACCAGCGATGCTCCGTTCGAGGAGATACAAGACGGAATGGAGGCATGGTTGAACACTATAACACCTGTTTAACACAGAACAAATAGGTGTTACACACCTGTGCTCTTCTTTTTCTGTTATTCTCTTGTTCACGACATCAAATGGCCATCTAAACATGTAAGGAAGATAGGCATATTCGAACTAAAATATACACTCTGCAAACTGCAAATAGGCCTAATTTTATTTCTTTAACATTAGCTTGGTTTCCCAATCAGTGAGACGCGCATCTCCTTTGGGTCATGGTCTGAAACTGAGGCAATTAGCACAGGAGCTAGAGGTCCTTACCGACCACGGCGCGGAACCATTTCAACCATAGTATAGGATAGGATATTATCACAGATAAACGGCGATCTGAATGCACGCATCTGCACTTGACCGAAGCGTCAAGTCCGCTGCCAAGAATGTTAAAAAATGGTGTAGTTTTCCATCATCGAAAGTAGGCCTGAATAAGAAAGAGAAGATCAAATCAATTCACGCAATCAACATAATTCAATGATATAGCTATTTGACTTATAGGCTCATAATATTACTTAGGCTGTTTGCTTAGCCTACTTGCCACTTCTGAGGTTCGAGAAAGAATTGTTATAGATCACCAATGTTAATAAAGCAAAAACTATTTAATATTTTCAACGTTTCGGAAAATATGTTTGTTATAGGCTAATTAATTCACTACAGTATTTTGGCATGAGACATATAAGACTATAGGCCTAAATGGTTCGGTGTTTTGGTCAGCATCGTGGATTTTTCATGCGTGTTTTGTTTAAGGCTAATTTACCAATGCCTATGACATAGCCTACATGTTTACCATGCCTTTGCTTTATTACACATTTTGTAGGCTATACAAACTGTTTACATGTAGAATATACATACCGGTTGTTTGTTACATTTGATTTCAGACACAAACAAATGGAAGGGAAATTAGCCTAATCTATTCACCCCTTCACCCCTCCTCACAGTCTCCCAATCACAGTGTAGGCCTACAACTATTTTTGGCAAAATCATTAAGCAGCGGTCCGGTCGGTTGCTGGTATCACCTTTCAAGTTTATTGGGTCGATCTGCGTACAAACCTCTTCTTTCTATATCCATTCTATACGCGTTAACGTAAAGTTATGCAGACTGAATGGGTGTTATTTGTTGTTGCTAAATCTCACCAAACCACGCCACCCACAGGCGTGGCTAAACGCTGCACTGGGGGATTCACTCACTACAGGACCTTGGCGTGAGACGAGCCTGATTTTTATCAAACATCACGTTTGATTTCAGTTGTTTTTTGCTGAAAACACAATTTTCATCTGTACTAGCCGTTCGTGTAAGTTTTGACATTTAGCTAGACTTGGCGATGTATAAAATATGGTTATTATCTAACGTCGATAGCTGTGCTTAGGGTTGTAGTCGCATAGCGAGGGCTTGAGGCCTAGTTAGCTTGATAGCATATGTTAGCAAATGCGGACAACTAGATTCAAAGGCACTTTTAGCCACTTTTAGGTAAGCTATTATATTCACCCTTGGTGAAATATCAAGCATTTATAATTATATGACTTTAGTAATTCCAACCAACTAGTAGTAGCTAGTGGGTAGCCATTAATTACAATGTTTTTTAAATTGTAAGTATTGCCAAATTGTTTTTCCATTTCTATAGACTAACCTTTAGTCACCTTCGTTAAATGTGTTTTTTTCCCCACAGCGATGTGTTGTAATGTCTAGGCTTCAACTGCAGCGCTAAGAAGGACAACTTTGTTTTGATACACAACCACTATTACCAGGTTTCTGAAAGTAGTGAATGATTTGTAATAAGCGCTTCTGCTTGTTGCCTTCCCCATACGTTTGTGTGGGATTTTCACATTTGTTTTGAAACTGAATGTTCAATATATGGGTAGCTTTAGTTGTAATATTTGCACGATATGAAGACATTCTCTCGGTGTTGATTGTGGCCTTATTCCTATGTGGAATCTCTAGATGGTGTTGTTATGCTGTACAAGGACCATGGAAGTTAGAGGTGAAGTGGTGGTGATATTTGGATTCATCAAAGACTTATGCGCTTATATAACCAGTGACATCCATTGTCTCACTGGGTTGTAATTAGCCTAGTGGCTACATGTTTAATAGGAGTAAGGGATATGTTTGCAAATTGCTGCTGTCAACATATTGTTAGTCTTTTGATTTTTCCCTTCCTAAATCAAATTATCAATCAAATTAAAACTGCTTCAGAACTCAAAATATATGTCTGGGAAAGACATATTATACACATTTCATGCACAGCTCCAAAAATTGGGTCAGCAGTACTGCAAGTCTAACAAATGTAAATTAGTTGAGCTGAGCCATGCACTATGTAATTTTTCTATCTGTAAAACATTTTTGAAATTCCAAGCAACACAACTTCTGACATCTGTTAAACCCAACGACTATTTTTTACTTCATGTCTACACCTGGCCATTGTTAAGCATTACTAGGAACACAATGTTGTCTCAATCTAATTTAAATATGACGTCAGATCATGATGTGTTTCAAATGTCCAAAATCAAAAAAAACTAACGATGGAAAGAGAAATCAAAAGAAATGCCTACATAGTACATTAATTTGCACAGGGGCATGTTGCAGGTTTAAGCTGCGGGTCAGAGAGCAAATCATACTTACAATTTGTAATTCAACATTTGATTTTGGGTAATGTAAAATAATGTTTTAATTAGTGGTGGGCCGTTATTGGGTCTATACCGGATTTCCACCAAGGAAGGTATTTAGGTAGCACACACATATTATAAATGCCTTCGACAGAATTCAATTCCAAGATTACAGTGAGTTTAATCTAGATTAAACAAATTAATCTATGCCCACCACCAGTTTTAATACAGATTTTGGTTGGGAAAAAATAAACATCCTTGATGGACTGGTTTGTCAACAGACATTTTGCTCAAGTAAGCCAGAGTTGATTAGAATAATTGAATAGCAGGAGAGTATGGTTTCTGACATTTGAACTGTGGTGGATTGTACTGCACTGGTCATGTAAAGATATTTGAGCTGGAATGGAGTTAAGTTGGAATGCCTTTCATGACAAACAAACAAGAGGTCTGCAATAGGTTTTAAGTTTGAAATGTGTTTCGGATAGTATTTGAATACTCTTGAGAAATCAATATGAAGATGTGGTCCTACAGGATTTAATATGGAACATCGTTTTTGGTTGTTGAGCAATTATTGTGAGCATCAGGTTGTTTATAAAAAAAAAAACATTTTAGCTTTAAAGTCTGTTGTAATGCACTTTCTGGGCCGTAGGTCCAAGTGCAATTAAATGCCTATTGGACTATTGGGTGTCTGAGAAGATAATAGGCTCTAGCCCACATTTTGGTATTTGACTAATCCTGTTGCTATTTTGATAACAGGAAATGGCAACTTAATAGTTTTTTTAGTAATATTGCAATCAAGAGCGATTGCTATATTAAGGATTGCACTCAAATCCTTTCATGCTTGTTGCTGTGGCCGTCTTGAATGGTGTTCTATGTATGAAATACACCCTTCCACTCTAAGATTCAGTGGTTTTGAATTGGAATGCCAAGGCATGAAAGGTGGGCAAGCAAGGCTCCTTCAGCAATAATGTTATTCTGTACCCCTCTGTCTGCAGGTGCTGTTGTTTTTGCGTCGGCATGGCGGTGGTCATCCGTTTACAGGGACTTAGAATCACAGCAGGTTCTGAGGACATTCGCAATTTCTTCACTGGCCTCAAAATTCCTGATGGTGGGGTGCATATTATTGGTGGGGAGAAAGAAGAGGCTTTCATTATCTTTGCTTCGGATGAAGATGCAAGAAGAGCCATGATACGTTCAGGAGGTTGTATCAAGGGGTCCCCTGTTAATTTGCTGCTGAGCAGTAAATCAGAAATGCAGAGCCTTCTGGAAGAAAGTACAAAGAATGCAGAGCTGGATCAGAAGAGATCACTTAAGGAAGGTTCCAGACGACTCCATATGGATGTTCCAGTGGGACCCAGAAGAACTGGCTACCCAGAAGAAGGCAGGAGTTTGGGTGGCAGGTCAGGTCATTCTCCAACCAGGTACCGGAGGACTGCAGCTCCATCTAATGATGACATGTACTTGTTTCTGAAGGGAATGCCATTCTCAGTGACTGAAAATGATGTGAGCCAGTTTTTTGATGGTTTGCTTGTAGATGGCATAATCTTAATGAAAAATGGACGTGGTCAAAATAATGGGCTAGGTCTTGTTAAATTTGCAACAAGACAGGATGCAAGAGATGGCCTAAAGAGGGATAGGGGATACATTGGGTCAAGGTTTGTGGAAGTGTATTTGGCAACTGAAGAACAATGGCATGAGATTGGTGGTGATGTTGGAGGTTACAACAATAATGGCAAGCTTGCAAGAGGAAAGTCACCAGTGGACCTTGTAAGGCATCCACAACGTCGCCCGAGATCACGATCACCTTTTGCCAACACGCCCAACTCTTCCAACGAAGAGTTTTGTGTTTTGTTGGAAAATCTGTCCTATTCAACGGATAAAAGAAACATTAAAGAACTTTTCCACCACGCAAGACTTCAGGATGACCAGATTCTGTACCTGCTAGACAATGAGGGTAGGAGAACAAGATCAGCATTTGTGCTGTTTAAAAGCCTGAGCGACTACTGCGCTGCCTTGACTCGCCACAAAGAAGAATTCCTCAACAGGAATGTATATATATCTCCTATATCAAGAGAGAAGATGCTGTCCATTCTGGAGTCGTGTAACCCTAAGGATGGCCCTGCCAAGGCGCCTGAAAGATTTCAAGGAAGCCCTCTAGGTCGGCAAGGGGATCCATATGACTCTGAGAAAGTGTGTCTCTATGTTCAGAATATGCCGTTTGATGTGCGAAAAGTTGAGATCATGGACTTCTTCTTTGGGTTCAATATAACTGAGGACAGTGTTCTCTTGCTTCGTGACCACAAAGGTGCTGGTATTGGAGAGGCTTTGGTTGTCTTTCGGTCTGAAGGAGAGGCTATGAATGCCCAATCTCTGAATGGGCAAAGGTTTCTTGGGTCACAAGTCGTGTTGAAATGCATTGTGAGGTCTGAGATGCGGGAGTTTGGTGTTGAGCCACCAACGCTACAAGAGCCAATGCCAAGTGAAGAAAGGTATTCTGCAAGGAGCAGCAGCGAGGGACCCTATCATCCTGGTGACATGGACTACCCAAACATGAGGGATCCATCAGATGCTGATATGCCAATGGCTAATCTCCAGGTTCAAATCCATGGTGGCAGCGGTAGGGATTCTCTTGGGCACTATTCACAAGGGGGAGGAAATGGATCATCGCGCGCAGATGTGGCTTCTGCTGCACATCATTTTGACGGTCCCATTTGCCTAAAGCTTATCAACTTGCCGTCTCAAATCAAAATGGATGAGGTCTATGACTTTTGCTATGGATATCGTGTCATCCCTGGATCTGTCTCACTGCAGTACAAAAAAAATGGCATGCCTAAAGGCTCTGCAACAGTAGTGTTTGAATCTCGCCAGGAGGCATTAACAGCAGTTAGAGAACTCAGTGGAAGACCAATAGGAAATAGAAAAATAGAGCTGGTTTTTGTGTAAACAGGGTGTGGTTTAGGGTTATCATATTTTTTGAAAAAATGGCTTCTAAACTTGCATTCTTACTTAACATTACAGTGAATTGCCAACTAAATTCTTTTTTTAATAAAGCTATTAGTTTGTCAAGTTGACATTGTTTTGTACGAGATGATCTTCATCCTTAAGTTATTTTTTGTCAATTTATTTTATGTTGATGAATACTAAGATGATGTTATTACCAACAATTGCATCATATTGAAAGTTTCACACAAGCATTTAGTTTGTTGCATTGTATACGGTGTATACGGTTGTGAACAGTTATATTACGGTTGTGTATAAAATCAGAAACACATTTTATTCAGAAAGGAAATTCATCTAGGAGGAAAATCTTTAATTAGTGTTGACTCTTTTCTGTTTTGTTTGTTAGCATTGTGTGTATGAATATAATATTTGTTGATTTAGTGTTGGTTGAGGTTTTTTATTCCCGCAGACGTGACTTGATTGCCCCACAAAGACAAACAAAAAAGTAATAAAGTTATTTACAAAAATGGAAATGTTTTTTTCATTGGAAGCACAGTGAGGTTTTGAAAATGTTACCATACCCATGAGTAATTTATATGAAATAAAAAGCTGACGCCTATTTAGCTGCTGCAGAGTCAAGTCAAAGCCCACCATCCATTAAAAAAGGCAGAGCACAGGACGAGGATGGGGACTGAGCCATCATAGGCCTAGGCTACAGTCCTGCGGGTTTACAATATTACTGTAACCCATACATTATTCAGTTATGGTTAGAGTGGTCTAGGTATTGGCCTATATTTAAATTCTGCATCGCCAACATCACCCATGGATTCTGTTTTTAATCTGTTTCGGTATTGATTTTCATGGTCCATTGTATTTCAGGTGTGAATTTAAATATTTGTTAAACTTTGTCAGGCTTTATCAGGTACTATAAAGAAGGAGCATGTTTATGCTATTAACTGTTCAATGTAGAATGAATTAATCCCATGTAATACAAACAAATCGTTTTAGTTTAAACTATATGCAGGATGTTCATATTAATGTGGATGTATTAATGTGGGGTTCATAAAGCGTAGAACAGTAATGCCAAGCCTTGTACAATGTTTAGTAGGTTTGCAGTAGACCTTTAAGCCGGATGTACTGGTGTTTAAATCACATGTGGAGGTAGACCCCATACTCGCCGATTGACAGAAAATGCCCCCAAGCGGAGTAATATCCCAGTTGGAAAGGGGCTCCGCTGGGCTCATCTCACTTTGGAAATAGACACCCGAGGGAGGAAAACTTTCCAGGAGAGACAGGTGAATGATGTATAAAGATGGACTTATTGCATTTAATATAGTGTACAATTAAATATCGGAGTCAACATAACATGCTTATTAGGCCTACGTTGATACAGATGTATCAACTTTCACCGTACAGCATCGTGTGGCCAGGAAAAATAAGTTCCGTCCTTGGTAAAACTGATAAAATGATGAATCCTAGCTAACGAACGCGATTTAGGCTATCGCCCATAAAGGAAATTCAAGTTTACAATGTGTTGCAAGTTATGCATTGTCCGGTTTAAATATTTAAAAAAACATCGAAAACTCGTTCTTAATTATCTGTACAGATTAAGTTTACTGGCTGTCCCAAACCATGAACTTGCTTGTAGCGATGTAACCGTATTATGCTAGGCAGGTGATTCGGGGCTGTCATGTAGGCCTACATAACCCACCGGAGACGAGGTTATTCAATCAGTCACGTTATTCAATGCAACTGTGAAGAGTTAAAGATTAGTTTGAAGGCATTCAATAATGTGGCTTCTTCAGAATGGAGGTACCAAGAAGAAAACTGCAGAAACACCTGGAACCTGCTAGACCATTACGGCGATTCAACGTGGACCAGGGTAAAGAAGGAAATTGCATATTTTGGCTAAAGGCTGGGCATAATTAAAAAAGTTATTATGATACAATTGTTAACCACTCCCACCAGGGAGTAATGGCAATGCAGATACATGTGCTCTAACACCGATGCCGGTAGAGCTCCAAGAGGCAAGTGTTCTTTGAGAGAAACCCATTCAAAACATCAGTGTCCTGTATCATTATATTGTTCCGAATTTGTTTATTGTGTATTCATCTTTTTTCCTTTAAAGAATAACATAACTGTAGAGCAATTCTACAACATCATTCGCCTCCATAAACAGAAGCAAGGTAAGAAAATATGGACGTTTGATGGAATAGGTTACTCATTCATATAATATAATATATCATGATATATATTTAATCATACAAATGCTCAATTTGTATGTATTGTAACAAACCAAGTACAAACGGCACGATAGCATGGCCTGTTACTGACATTGGCCTGACTTAACATAAGTCCCAAATTATATTGGCACTTTGCAGCCTTTATTTTGCCATAGACATATCAACAACCACTGGGCTCATACATTTAGCTAGCTTTAACAGTGGCAGTGGAAATGAGGGGTCATTATTTAGAACATGTAATCTGATTTTTCTCTGATATTGTAATACTATTTTGCTTTATTATATCATATTGTGGGCATTGTTGGTCAGTGACTTAGTTGAACCAGATTGACTTCATAATTGGTCAGTTAAGACATGATTGACTTCATATTGGAGTTTCGTATACACATTAAAACAATTTCAAGATCACATAAGAGTGTATGATGCTCATGTTACTGTTTCTCTTGCACAGCATAATGTAATGTTTATCATACGATATTCTCTAATTTTGTTTTAGGAAGAATATCTTACACAAGAGATGTTCTAATAGAGCTGGCCTCTTCACCTGTGGCCAAGGAAAAGCCAGAATATTTGCCAGAACACCCCATAGTCTTGGAAAAGGCAGTATGTACCAAAACAGTAACTTTGTCTGGGAAACCATACGTAGTATAGTATCGTGTAGTGGTTGGGAGGAACGGTACTTATATCCGCTGCCTACTTGTGGCATCATTGAGCAAGACAGCTAACCCCTACCATCACCGTAACGACTGTGAATTCACCGTTGGTCGCTTTGGATAAAAGCATCTGTAAATTACTAAATGGTAAATGCAGGCCTCACTACTGGTGTTGTCAGCGTAGTGTACAAGAAGAAGTACATTAATTATTTTATAAAATGCAGCGTAGGGCTTGCAACCTTGCATTGAAGAAGGGTTTCCATTGTGTCCAGAGCCCAAAAGAAAACCTGCACCAAAACGCATCTGAAACACATGCAGTAAATCTGACCTAGGCAGAAAACTCTGTTGCTGTTAGGTACAAACAAGTACATACATTAAACATACGTAACACCAACTTTCTACGCAATCAGTATGTTCTAGGCATTAGGCATCTTACTCAAGGATACCAACTGGCAGGCTGTGGAATTTGTAACCCAGAACTTAAGGCTGGGAAACAAAAGCTCTTAACCTCTTTACTGTTTAGCCTGTTGCCAACTGTCTCCTAGTGTAACCCACCAAATAATTTGCATTTAGTACTTGGCGTAGATGGATATCATACCTTTTCCACTTGCAGTACAAGTCATTTGTGTCATTTGACATTTAAAAATAGTTAAAAGGCAAACCTCAGCTAGCTCATAATGGGACTGAAGGGGATCAGTCATTGATTATTAATGGACGTCCCTAACGGCCCGTCCCCACCAGACACATTGCAATCATGGCATTGCACCATACCCTCTCTAGTTGCTGCTTGTGGGAGTTCAAAACGTTGTCGATTTTAAAACCAGGAAATTAAATTCAACACGAGTACGCCAGTACTCGCTGAATGTCAAGTGTCCAATCACATGGCTGAATGCATGTGCATTAATTGGCATAAAGTTAACTGAAGTTCAACTTTTGTCCCACCCCTTCACGCGCGGCTAACCCTCGCCCACATGCGTCTGGTGGGGCATAAGGTTAACTAATATTTCAATAAAATCTGTTGATAAACTTAAGTGCTTTGGTAAGGGAACCTATTATTTATTGTGTGTGTGTGTGTGTGTGTGTGTGTGTGTGTGTGTGTGTGTGTGTGTGTGTGTGTGTGTGTGTGTGTGTGTGTGTGTGTGTGTGTGTGTGTGTGTGTGTGTGTGTGTGTGTGTGTTTTACAGAGAGAGCCTCTTCATCTCATGCTACATGAAATGAGAAAGGAATAACATGAGAAAACATGCATTTTTGGATGGAAAACAAGTCTACAAAGATTGTACCGTTTTTATTATTTTGGTATTTTATTAAAATAAGTCTACTTGAAAATATGAGTGGCATATCTCCCTTTTGTGACATGAGGTTATTGTATTCATGTATGGACTTTTTTGATACCTTTATGTGTTAAGTGTTGCTATATCTGGTGGCATGAAAGTCGCTGAATTGATTGTTACACATTTTAAGTACTAAGGTACTTTAAGTAATTGTTATGCTAATACGTTTGTACTTTTACTTAAGTACATTTTCAATGCAGGATTTTTAGTATTTCTACAGTGTGGTATTACTTATTTTACTTAAAAGATCTGAGTACTTCTTCCACTACTGCAGAAAATGACTATTGAACCTTCAGACGTGCCTAGCCTAGGATATCATTTAGTATGATGAAAGCGTTGGTTCACTGCTGAATTACCCCACAACGAGACCGGATGGGAGTGGGAAGGATACGGTTGTGACTGCACGTAAGCACGTGTCGTAACCTTGACGTCAGCACATCTAGGATCAGATGCGTAGAAGTGGTCGTTTGTTGAGGTATGTGGGCTACTGGATTTGACTTGTAGATGTATAGTGGATTATAACGCGTAGTGTGGCTTCGTTACCGGCCACGCCATCTTATCAATCAGTAGTTGCTTTCGTCGTACGTAATTGTGGTTTTGCTTTCTCATTTGATGAAACGGACAGCTTCCCGGATAGATAACATGGACCCAGATCATGAAAAGCACAACGACTCGAGCAGCCGGTAAGTGTTTGTGCCATTGTAATGACTAAAGTCATACTATTAACCGAGTTAAGTCCTTTACATTTTATATATTGCCTTTAATATAGGCTATCTTGTTATTCCTTTAGCTTATACAGTTATGTTTCCATATCAGTAGACTGATGGTGTAGGATCAGGAATGAAAGAGTTGGTCTAATCAAATCACAATGTGTATGAATGTATTCATATAAATGTAAACTTGTATCAAAATAAGATATACACGGGTATTTCTATAGCTAATCTATAGGATATATTCGGGGCTTTGCCTTGCCAGGGTCCAGACCTTTGAGTCCGCCCCCTCCACCCAGGTGGACAGCGGACTGCTTCTGGTCTGGCGGTGGGACATGAAACAGCAATTTGTCGGTTGAAAAAACGATAATCTAATGAGCGCTAGCCTGGCAAGCCAGACCCACATCAGAAAGATGTAAGGTCTGGCTCAGCTCCATTGGCAGTGTGGGCGGGATAAACGGTTGTCTTTCAAGTTCCCTCTGCACGCAATAGGATAGCGCTACAACCAATCAGAGCAACGAAGAAGGTGACGTAGTCAGAGCCGTCGCTCTGACTACGTAATTAATCAAAACTCCGAATACATATTTATTTTCGAGGAAAGACTATAGTGCCATTCTTTGTTCTTTTCTCAAATAAAATATTAACTTCAAGTCTTGAAGAGTCGCGGCCTAAGCCGACTCGAAAGACGTTCGCCGTTCGCCAGCAGCAGCAGCCATGTTTACCTCTAACACGGAACCGTCGCAACTCTGTCGTCATGGTAGCCCGGCTTTCGACTCCGCCCCTCACGCTGTGATTGGTCTGACATACTTTGTGTTTCCAGCACCAAAAAGCCGACGGAGCCGTGCTAGACCTGGCTCCGCCCGCCTACGTAGGGGAGAGTGGGGTAAAGTGAGACACTTTTTACATTTGTTCCCCTCCAAGCAAGCTGAAATGATACATCAGTTAAATTTACACATGTCCCATTAATTCAGGATGTTTTCTTGCAATGGAAATTATTAGAATGTATTCAGGATGAAGGGCAGTGAAAATATGATGTTTTTAAAAAAAGTGGTCTTGTGTCTCACTTTACCCCAGTTTAGGGGTAAAGTGAGACAGACCAGAAAAGTCAATGGGGTAAACTGATCCACTTACTTTTTCCACTCTGAAACTACCATAACAACATACACTCACCGGCCACTTTATTAGGTACACCTGTCCAACTGCTCGTTAACGCAAATGTCTAATCAGCCAATCACATGGCAGCAACTCAATGCATTTAGGCATGTAGACATGGTCAGGACGATCTGCTGCAGTTCAAACCGAGCATCAGAATGGGGAAGAAAGGTGATTTAAGTGACTTTGAACGTGGCATGGTTGTTGGTGCCAGACGGGCTGATCTGAGTATTTCAGAGACTGCTGATCTACTGGGATTTTCACGCACAACCATCTCTAGGGTTTACAGAGAATGGTCCGAAAAAGAGAAAATATCCAGTGAGCGGCAGTTCTGTGGGCGCAAATGCCTTGTTGATGCTAGAGGTCAGAGGAGAATGGCCAGACTGGTTCGAGCTGATAGAAAGGCAACTGTAACTCAAATAACCACTCGTTACAACAGAGGTATGCAGAAGAGCATCTCTGAACGCACAACACGTCGAACCTTGAGGCGGATGGGCTACAGCAGCAGAAGACCACACCGGGTGCCACTCCTGTCAGCTAAGAACAGGAAACTGAGGCTACAATTCACACAGGCTCACCAAAATTGGACAATCGAAGATTGGAAAAACGTTGCCTGGTCTGATGAGTCTCGATTTCTGCTGCGACATTCGGATGGTAGGGTCAGAATTTGGCGTCAACATGAAAGCATGGATCCATCCTGCCTTGTATCAACGGTTCAGGCTGGTGGTGGTGGTGTAATGGTGTGGGGGATATTTTCCTGGCACACTTTGGGCTTATTAGTACCAATTGAGCATCGTGTCAAAGCCACAGACTACCTGAGTATTGTTGCTGACCATGTCCATCCCTTTATGACCACAGTGTACCCATCTTCTGATGGCTACTTCCAGCAGGATAACGCACCATGTCATAAAGCGCGAATCATCTCAGACTGGTTTCTTGAACATGACAATGAGTTCACTGTACTCAAATGGCCTCCACAGTCACCAGATCTCAATCCAATAGAGCACCTTTGGGATGTGGTGGAACGGGAGATTCGCATCATGGATGTGCAGCCGACAAATCTGCAGCAACTGCGTGATGCTATCATGTCAATATGGACCAAACTCTCTGAGGAATGTTTCCAGTACCTTGTTGAATCTGTGCCACGAAGGATTAAGGCAGTTCTGAAGGCAAAAGGGGGTCCAACCCGGTACTAGCAAGGTGTACCTAATAAAGTGGCCGGTGAGTGTATGTTTCAACAGTTAGAATCCTGACAACTAGCTTGACAACCTCACATTCCAGAACAAATGTTGGACAAGTAACAGAATCATGGGGATTGGTCAATTAAGCACATTTTTTCACCTTGTAGTGTTGAACTCATACACTACAAAATATTCATTTTGTATATGTACTGTATATAAAAGCCTTAATATAAAAATGCCAGTAGCCTATGTACAATTGAACACAGCCCACACACACACACACATTTATAATAATAATAATAATATTAATAATAATAATAATAATAATAATAATAATACAATAAAAACAACTTCAGCAAACAGAACACAGTCTGGGGGTCAGAACACAGGACCCTTACAGCCAGCTAGAACAGCCTGGGACTCGACCCACAATTAGAGCATCAGTCATTCTCTACAATTAGGCGTCTACAACTACTCTATATTCCAGCCCTGAAGACTGCAGGGGAAGACGAAGAGCTGCTCTCTACGTGTGGTCCCTCCACGCGTCTTGGGTTGAGGCAGCTTCCTTAGGCCTACTGTAATTATTAATTACATTAAAAATATGTTTAAAACTAAAAAGTGAGACACTGGGTAAAGTGAGACACTGTATCACTTTACCCCACAGCATTTGTCTCACTTTACCCCACCTCCACCTTTTTAGAAAAAATGACCTTTCTTAGCAATTCAGGCTAACCTTCAGCTAACATCATGACATGATGTTATATGTTGGTAGTTCATCAACAGGTATGATATAAGTTTTTCTACCTGAATCAATTTGCTTTGGCACAACAGCTGATTAAGTTGACAGCAAGAAAATGTACTTTTACATGCAAAAAAAATGTTTTTTGGAAAAAAACATGCTTACATCAGCAAAATGAGCTTCTCTCCTTTATGGGCAAGGGGAAATGGGAGGAGCTTGAAAACAAAATGGTCACATGGGCACAAATGTGTTCTGTTGCCTAGATACAGGGCGTGTCTCACATTACCCAGTGTCTCACTTTACCCCACTCTCCCCTACTTCCGCTTAATTTTCATTTCACTTCAGTACTAAGGTCTGGCGGTGCTGTATGTTAGAACGATTTCTTTTCCCTCAAATGTGCCTTCCAATCAGCGAACAGGAGGCGCGGCCTGAGAACAGTGACGTAGAGGTCGTGCGCGAATTTCAGTTATTGAGCGGAAAGTACGGAGGCGGGCGGCGATATTACGAATCCCACTATGGCCACACCAAGCACCGCCCCACCCTGCTCCTGATTGGTTGAGCTGTGCTCTCGACTCTAAGATTGTTTACTGCGCCTGCTAACCCTAACCCTAACCCTAACTATATCTTCAACACTTGTAAACTGAGCGGTCGTTGAGATTAAACAATCTTCTAGCTTGCTGGGCGCAGTAGAGATGACGTTTTAGAGTCGAGAGCACAGCTCAACCAATCAGGAGCAGGGTGGGGCGGTGCTTGGCGTGGCCATAGTGGGATTCGTAATTCTGCAGGCGGGCGTGACCAGGCTAATGCTAATGCTCACTGCATCTGCCGTTTGTATACTGCGCGCAACGTGGTTTCTGGCGCATGAAATACGTCACGACCAAACGTTAGCGATTGGTTAAGGCAGATCCAGAGTGGCCCTGGGCAGAGCCAATAGGTTTTAAACTTCAACAGCACCCGCCTTCAAGTGAGACATCGTTTGTCTCTACAGCACTGCTAGACCTTTAGTATGAATGAAATGAGTACGAAGGTCTAGTTAGGACTAGGCTATGCTAGACCTAGCCTGGCTCCGCCCACCTACGTACTTCCGCTCAAATTTCATTTCACTTCAGTACTAGGTCTGGCGATGCTACTATGTTAGAACGATTTCTTTTCCCCAAAATCTGCGGTCCAATCAGCGAACAGGAGGCGCGGCCTGAGAACAGTGACGTAGAGGTCGTGCGTGAATTTCAGTTATTGAGCGTAAGTACGGAGGCGGGCGGAGGCTAATGCTAATGCTCACTGCATCTGCCGTTTGTATACTGCGCGCAACGTGGTTTCTGGCGCATGAAATACGTCACGACCAAACGTTAGCGATTGGTTAAGGCAGATCCAGAGTGGCACTGGGCAGAGCCAATAGGTTTTAAACTTCAACAGCACCCGCCTTCAAGTGAGAAATCGTTTGTCTCTACAGCATTGCTAGACCTTTAGTATGAATGGTCTAGTTAGGACTAGGCTATGCTAGACCTACCTAGCTGCCAAATAAATGTGTTGCCGCCGCTAGGGGGTGTCTAGATTTCTAGGCTAAATGAGCGCAGCTGGAGGAGCGAAACTGCCCAATAAATAAATAAATGACAATAAATAAAATAATACAGAAATACATTTAGAAATAAAAGCCTCAATGATTAAATAAATGTGCAAGTTAATTTGAAAATAAATATACAAACACAATACATTTATTTTCAATTGTTAATTTCTGTTTTTATGTTTTTCCCTATTCATTTATTTCTGTATTTCTGCTTCTAGGGGGAGAGGAGGGTCGTGCCTCTTCTCCTGTGGGTTTGATTGCTAACGCCTTCAAGACACGCCCCTCATTTACATATGGACGAAGAAATACAGGGATAGATAAATACATAAATGAATGAATATGGAAATAAATAAAAACAGAAATAAATATATATAGAAAAGAAAAAAATAGGAAATAATTAAATATGAAAATAAATGAATACAAAAATAAATAAATTGTATTCACTTATCTAGTTCTGTGTATATCAAAAAGTAATTTAACTTGCACATTTCAATCATTGAGGCTTTTATTTCTACATTTATTTCTGTTTCATTTTATTTATTTGAGTCATTTATTTATTCATTTATTTTTTATTTTGGCAGTTTTGGTCCTCCGGGACGACTAACGATTAGCCAATCGTCGTAACGTAACCATCTCTAACCATTCCTAAACTTAACCATCTTTAACCCAATACCTAAACTTAACCATCTCTAACCATTCCTAAACTTTAACCATCTGTTACCTAAAACCTAAAGCTAACCATATCTAACCTAATACCTAAACTTAACCATCTCTAACCTAATACCTAAACTTAACTATCTAACCAGCTAAAATGAGCAATTTATTAATGTAGACCTTTACCTATATGTAAACCTTAACATCATTTGCAACTGAAAATGGAGACATGGAGGGACTCGAACTTGGATTTCCCGCACCAAAATCGTACGCCATTGAATTTATTAAAAAATATGTTTAGTAGTCAACGGCGAGAGACAAATAACTTTTTGTGCAAGACAAGAGACATCTCTTGTCTTGCACAATATACCAACGCGAGTGGTTACGCACAAAACTAAATGTTATTTTACTGTTTTACGACAAACTGCGACTTTCTTGGTTTACAGAATTATCTTTTAAATTGACAAACATATGTGTAATTCATGGCACAATTCAAACAGGATCCAAAAAATATGACTACTGTACTTTTTTTTCTGAAATAAGGTCCCATGGGTCAGTGGCTCTCAACTGGTCTAGTCTCAGGATCCACATGTGTGTTTACCAATATTGCAGTAATCAACAATGCCTTCATGTACTGTTAAAAACATTGAGCAAACAAAAAGCTGCAACAATTGGGCTAAAAATGCAATGAAATAGTAAGCCATTGTGTATTAGCCAATTATGATTGAAACATTAGTTAATTCATGGGCTTCTTTCTAAAGATTAAGGTTTGGCATATGCTCTGCCACCCAATCGCGACCCACTTATGGGTTGCGATCCACCAGTTGAGAAGCCCTGCCATGGGGGACAGTGGAATGGGAGGGACTTAGGCTCTCTATAGACAAGATAGACACTGCTACCTAGGCTGTTCTAAATCAGAGTATGTTGAGGCATGTCTTCTCAATGTCACCCGACATCGTAGTTTGTTTTTACTTCGCTCCTCTCCACTCTTAAAACTCAAATTCAGTATGTTGACATGGCTACACATCAGTGTCGACTTAAAATCACATTAGATTCAGGCGGGTATGTTGGTCTCCAGTGATTGGTTAGGGAAATCCGAATCCCTCTCCGAATTTTATTTGATAAACGAGCTCTATTTTGAGGCTTTTTTATGTATCAAAATGCATTAAAATGTTTGGCACCTTATTTATTCAAAGTACATGTCTTTGAATTAAATGTGTACATCAAAAACCTTTTCCAGTTTAATTATGAATTGTGATATTAAAAAAAGCAGTAGTTGTTAGTAATTAGTATTGAGTAGAAGCAGAATAAACATATATTGACATACTACAGTACCAGACTAGAGAAAAACAGTTAAATGTTTTAATGTTAATAATAGTGTATTGTAATATTACATTTTATTACATACACACGCATGCGCAATTTTTAGATAAAGTTCATGCGGTGTAGTGCAATGACAAGCCCTCTAACCGTTGTGCTCTCTCTCTTCTCTCTCTCGCACTCACACAAAATGTGCAGGTGCCAAGTAGGCCTAGTGTGAAGTAGGTTGTGTCATTCAAGACTGCTTGAATGACACACAGAGGACCCAAAACATAGTTTTGATATCAACGATATCATATTATTTTTTGCATGACCGGAATGACAGATGAATAGATCAGATTTTTTTTATTTCTTTTTTTTTAGATCCAGGGCTATTAATAAAACATTTGGGGCTGTAACCTCGGATGCCCAGGTCTAACATTAGACGCATTTTATTAAAATTACTCTTTTAATCCTGCCCACCCCTAGCCCAGTCTATGTGCATAATCCCCACCTGAAGATGATGAAAGAGGACCTTCTTTACCACTTTAACCTTGGAACCTCAACTCACAACCTGCCAGCTATGTTTGGTGATGTCAAAGTAATAATATTACACTATAGCCTACCATAGCAAATTCATACATCTTTTGGATAGGCTAATTGACGTGTATTTTGTGATTTTCAGTTTGTGTGTGTCGGGGGAAGTCCCTGGAGAATGAAATTGTTCATTGAATATATTGCTGGAGAGCTTGGTTTAGAAGACCCCAAATCAGACTACCCAAACATATGTGCTGGAACGGACCGTTATGCCATGTACAAAGTTGGTCCTGTCCTCTCCGTCAGTGTAAGTATGTATGTATGTATGTATGTATGTATGTATGTATGTATGTATGTATGTATGTATGTATGTATGTATGTATGTATGTATGTATGTATGTATGTATGTATGTATGGTTTGGATGAGTGGTTCTTGAGAAAGCTGCAAGCAGCAATAGAGGAGGCCAAGCAATCGGCCCATTCCGAACAGGCGCTTCAATATTTAATTACACAATAGCATAGCGGACCTAGGATAACACACGATATATCAATAGAGGAGCCTAAATGTTGGATAATCTATGTGACACAATTCTCTTTGCCTTTCAGCATGGAATGGGTGTACCATCCATTTCCATCATGTTGCACGAGCTAATAAAGCTGCTTCATCATGCCCATTGTACTGATGTTACCATTCTACGTATTGGTACTTCTGGTGGAATAGGTAAGCCGTTGCTTATATCCTGTAGTTTTCTGGTAATACTTTAGATTAGGGACCACATATTAACCATGAACTAAGTGTGAAGAGGAGGCAACTTTAGAATAGGGAGCCTGTGTGGGTTAATAAGTGTCAAACTACTAGTATGTTAGTGATGAGCAAGAGCGGGGAACATATTCTGAGTTAGAAAGACTTAATTTAGAGTTATTTGGACACTATTAACACTTGTAGTTTTGTGTTTTGTTACATGAGAACAATTTCCTTACTTCCTATCAATAAGTTGTAATTAAGAGGTTATTGAGGGAAAAGTTAAAGTTAGTTAATGGCCTCGTAGTTGTTGAACATGCATGCAGAATAAGGCATTAATAAGTGCTTGATAATGACTAATAAAGAGCAAACATGCTACTTATATGCATGCTAATAAGCAACTAGTTAATGGTAAATATGTGGTCCCTAATCTAGTGTTACCAGTTTTCTTATTGACACACGTTGCTATGATCATAATTTAATTGTCAAATCACACATTGTTAAATATGAAGCGATCTCAGATTAAGCTGTCCTCAGATTGTGTGTACTCAGCTGAGCAGAGCTCCCTAAATGACTGCTTTTAACACATGTTGCCAGTTTTTTCGCCAGACAGTTACTGTTATGGATATACTGATGGATTGGTTAGAATAATAAGGTTCTGGAAAACCAGATGTTCTGGGAAACAATTTCCATTTACAGATTGAACAATATGTTATACCATTATCAGTTAAAGTGGGAGCAAAGCAGTAATGAGGTCAAAACATATTTGTCCTTGCTTTGTCCTTGTATTGATTCAGGGCTTGAGCCCGGAACTGTCGTCATCACCAAGCAGTCTGTGGATGCCACATTGCTGCCCAAGCATGAGCAGGTAATCCTAGGGAAGACAGTTGTACGCAGCACTGACCTGGACACAGATCTGGCTGAGAAGCTGCTACAGTGCAGTAATGAGCTAAACCAGTTCCAAACCGTCATTGCCAACACCATGTGCACCATGGATTTCTATGAAGGTAGCCGACACACCTACTAATCATATTATCGGGCTATGGCCTCATTTGAATTGTCACGGTTTTATTGGTTGAAATATGATTTGAACGCAGGACAAGCCCGTCTGGATGGAGCGTTCTGCTCCTACACTGAAAAGGACAAACAGGACTACCTGGCGAAAGCATATGCATCTGGAGTGCGAAACATTGAAATGGAGTCTTCGGTATTCGCTGCCATGTGTAAACTAAGTGGTTTGAAAGGTAGGCCTACAGTATGTTTTGTAGTCTGTTGTTAATGTCAAGAGGAATGTGCATGTTCTTTGTTGAATGTGCAGATTCAGTGCTTTTCAGTTAAGTTCACTGCAGTATTATTTATGTATCAGGGTTTTTGAAGTGATATAATCAGTTTTTTGCATTACAAACGTTTAGAGCTTTCTTTTACAGCTTGTTTGAAATGTTCTTTGAATATTAATTGGAACCTCGTTCTTCTTGACTTCCCAAGCTGCTGTGGTATGTGTCACACTCCTGGATCGCCAAAAAGGGGACCAACTGAGCAGCTCTCATGAAGTCCTTCAAAATTTACAACTACGTCCTCAAATTCTGGTTGGCCACTTCATTAAAAGTCAGCTGGGCTCCTCAGGGAAAATCTAAGATGAAAATGTTATTTAGAAAAAGTCTTAGGGTGGAATGCATTGTTAAATAGTTTAGTTTTTTTAAAAGCCTAAAACACTTTGACATCATTAAGATATGTCCATTAGTGATGTACAATGCACCCCAGGACCTATAAATGTTTGAAATGTTCCTATGGCGAGAAATCAGTTATTTAGTAAGAAGACATTTTTGCGTTGTAAATCCCGAATGCACTTCGTTTTGTGGGCTCGGGGCGTGGCCATGATCTCCATACAGCTGCCGAGGCATGGCCTTGTTCGAAGAGAAAACAGCACTGTTTGGTCTGTCCTGGCAGTAGGGAGCCCATATGGCTGATGCATCTAGGTTTTGACATGTGTTCTCTCTGCGATAGCTGCATACCAAAATGTTCACTAAAGTCTTGGCTACAACTCTGTGAAAAGTTTCTTTTTTCGGTTTGGGACTTGGTTGTTTTTCCCCGAAAGCAAGGGGTACACGATCAAAATCCAGCACTGAAATACTGCCATTGAATGTTCTAGAATGCACCACTGGCTAAGCTAAAGTTAGCTGCAGTGAGCTAACGTTAGTGTTGCCAGGCTAGCTCTCTAATCTGCGGCCGTTGTCACGAAGGGACGGTCGAAATTTGATCGCCCATGTGGCATATTGTATCAAAGCAAACTGCCAAATGTCTTGCTATGGCTTTCACAATGAATAATAAAGCCTGTTATACATGTCGTTATAATACATTTAATTATTTATTACATTTATAAAATGTACAATTTACATAATGTTGCCTCCTGATGTTGAGAGGGGGTATTGAAAATCATTCTGGGTGATGTAGGAAAATGGCACACTGGAGCATATTGTGGGAAGCCTGACATGACAGCCAGTGACAAATTACAAATAGCGATATTGGAAAAATAAACCCTGGAATGAATATTAAATCGATGTTAGACGATAACGATGTCAGTGTTTTAGGCTGTAGTTTTAGCCTGGCAAGCCAGACCCACATCAGAAAGATGTAAAGTCTGGCTCAGCTCCATTGGCAGTGTGGGCGGGATAAACGGTTGTCTTTCAAGTTCCCTCTGCACGCAATAGGATAGCGCTACAACCAATCAGAGCAACGAAGAAGGTGACGTAGTCAGAGCCGTCGCTCTGACTATGTAATTAATCAAAACTCCGAATAAATATTTATTTTCGAGGAAAGACTTCAGTGCTGTTCTTTGTTCTTTTCTCAAATAAAATGTTAACTTCAAGTCTTGAAGAGTCGCGGCCTAAGCCGACTCGAAAGACAACCGTTCGCCAGCAGCAGCAGCCATTGTTTACCTCCAACACGGAACCGTCGCAACTCTGTCGTCATGGTAGCCCAGCTTTCGACTCCGCCCCTCACGCTGTGATTGGTCTGACATACGTTGTGTTTCCAGCACCAAAAAGCCGACGGAGCCGTGCTAGACCTACCTAGCTGCCAAATAAATTTGCTGCCGCTAGGGGGTGTCTAGAGTTCTAGGCTACTGTAGTTTCACTTTAAGTAATCTATGCACATACAGTATCTTTATCGCACTGATTATAAAAGAGGTCACCTCAGGGCTATATCATGAATGTGATTGTTTATAACATTGTTGGGATATTGGCTTAATGTCTTGGTCATCCAAGGTCTTTTTTAGTTATTAAAATATGCACTACCACTTTCAGTATCGTCTAGCCAACCTACAGGACAAGGCTATTTAGAAATTAAAGTCCATGTAAAGCAAAAGTAAATGTGTTTTGAGTTTGTCACACCATAGAAAAATGTTATTAACCACCCAACCAAATTTGATTGATTAAAAAAAATCGCCAAGTATATAAAAGTAAGTTTCAAAATCATGAAAAAAATGCATTATTTTCTGCTCTGAGATGCTGGGGGCGTGTCCCCTGAAGGCGCTAAACCACGCCAATTCGCCCAGAAAATCCTAAACGAAAAAATGGTCTAACTCCACAATTCAATACTAGTGGTTATACCGTGTTTTCACATGTTTTCAGCAATGACTTTCTAACGTGTGTAATGTGAAACAAATCTCAGAATTTGCTTTACATGGACTTGTTAAAACAACTAGGCCTTTATCTGTGATACAGGGAAAATATTTGTTGGATGCTGATTTTGTATCTAGTGCAAAATATGTAACACCTCTCAGATCTTAACCACACAAACTGATTACAAACTGTATACCTAACATAACCATTTGAGCTAAATATCTAAACTAGCCAAATTCTCTATCTTGACCAGCTATAACCTACAATAAAACCTCTTCCTAGTCTCTCCATGGACACTTTGTGTTATTTTGTGATTATAATTTTTGTTGGTCATACAATCTGTTTTTCTATTTTCTATTTTACAATGAAATAATGAAACAAATGTATGGCAAAATGTGTTTATGTTTTGATTAGCATCCAGGACAATGTTATGTTAGGCCTACTAGTCTATGCTGTCGTATGGCACTGTAATCTGGCACTGTATTTTCATACATCATTCATCACAAGCAAATATTTGTTATATTTAAATAAAACATCAAAAGGTCAATGCCTATATCTGCTGAATGTCTATTTTTTTGCTGACCTATATTATTTAAATGTTATGTGATGTAATAGTATGAACAACTAATACCAATTGTAGGCCTTTATTTAGCCACTTCTAAAGGTTATAGGAGACAATGGACAACCAGCCCTATGGTATGGAGTTTATTACCACACTGTTCAACTAAATACGTCTAGACATGTATCACGCGCCATGCTCTTCAAATAACGCCTCTGAAACATAGATGTGAACGAGGTTATTTGAGCGTCCTGGTTAGTGTAGGCCTATAAGAAATCCACATTAACATGGATGCTTGCTTCCCTAAATTCGTCGTCCATGGCGCATTCGCAGGAACAATCTGCCACATGCTGACCAATAAGACCCCACTCTGCAGAGAGCAGCGTTTCTATCTAACTTGTAACGTTCAATCAATAGATTTTCCAGCAGGATATGATCCTGAACATGAATTTGCGCTGTCCCATTAAACGTATAAAACCGCCTGTCTGCTGAGGATGCTCCCAGTCTTCCTGCTGCACGAGGCTGCGCGGCGGTACAGCACTAGGATCTTCAGCGCGCTCCCGTCTCCCTGCTCCTCCCATCCACACGCTGACTCAGTGCCTGAAGCCTCGCCGCCCAGCTGGACACGCATCTCCTCCGCAAACTAGCACCAGCCATGGCCAAAACAGCGACCGGTAAGCTTATGACAAATTCAACATATAATAATAATAATAATAATAATAATAATAATAATAATAATAATAATAATAATAAATAATAATAATAATAACAATAATTTCCTATATATATATAGCCTATAAAATTGTAGACTTTTAATTTGGGTGGACCAAACTGTGATGTCGTCAGACTTCGAAGCATCCTCATCGGTGAGCGTAGCGTAGCTACCTGGCTGGTGACTGATTCAAAAAAGAAATTCCATTAATATAGGCTATATATTTGCTAAATGTATTGAAGATAACTCATTTTAAAAGAGGTCTTTGATCTTACGTGTTCGTGTTGACGCAGGCTATTTCTCAAATGGCTATGGGTGTTACATTCTGGGAAGACACTTCTCTCTCCGCATCAACGACTACCTCGTACAAAGAAAATCTATATTTGCTTTTTTTTGTCTTATCAATGCGGATATTCTCATAATGTTGGCGCTGTCGTTGTCCAGTCGCCTAATCCAGGCTGTATTACAATGCTGATGGATGCATGGTTCTCTGCACGGCGCCGTCCCCAGTAGCATAATGCAGAATGACCCCACCCAAAGAAGCAGGGATGCCAACAATTTAGCTTGGGCCTACAGTAGGTCTGGTAGATTACATATTTTTTTAACGTGTGGATATTTTCTCAAAACAACATTTATGAATAGAATTGAGAAAACAATTTTTCATGAGTCTAAAAGACGCAGTGTGGGTAGACTAAATTAACATTTTAATGCATGGAAATAGCCTATAGGACCTACCTTATTACACATAAGCCTAAATATATATTAAGATATTAGGCTATAGAAATTATCATTTAATTGCCCGTTTCTGTAGCCTATAGCTACATATTTTAAAATGCTTATTTTCTTTTAGCAGTGGGCATAGAACCCATCCCATAGTCCTAATCGGTTTGCTATAGGATACACAAATGGAGGTACATCCAGAATAACCTTTTTTGTGGTTTTGCTTCATTGTGACATCATGGCAAAGGAAATACAGACGGTTGCATAGCAGGGTGGAGGACAGGCTAGCATGCAGCAAGGGACCTGTTCCTCTTTTTTTTTTGCAGCACTGGGCTTATGCTGACAATCCTCTGTGATCAAGAGGCTGACCACTTCGCCAAATACACAACAACAATATCGTGTACATGTGGTGGAAGATTGGAGCCCATTTAATCCTAAATTAAATTAGTATATCAAAAAATGCAGGAATTACGAGGGAAAAGTAAGCAACAAATGATATGGTTTAATTTACCTTCACAAAGACTGATAAAAGACAGAGAAAGGATGCAGTAATATTTTGTGGTTTGAGGCAAAGCCCGATTTCGAATGAATGAGGAAATCTATCATAAAAAATCTTGTATTGAGTAAAATTAGTCTTTTAATATCATACATTAAATGGCTATTATGACATGCAACAGCAACCTCTCTACAGCATCTCATCTCGTTTTTATTACCACTCCTACCTCATCTATTATTGAGCATCACAAGTTCATATCCTTAAAGACTCTCAATAGACCAATCTTAAAAACACACTGAATTCCTATTCAAAGGGATAACTGTTTTACATATGTTATTAAACGTTGCTATTCCCACAGCCTACAAGGAGAAGATGAAGGAGCTGTCCGTCCTCTCCCTCATTTGCTCCTGCTTCTACCCGGAGACACGCAACAAGCTGGTTTGCGAGTTTGAAGGTAGTGATAGACTGCAAATGTTTTCATTATACCCCAAATTTCAGTATATAGCTTAAATATTTTTCTCATGAATGTATGAATTTGATCTTGTCTCTCTCAACGTGTCTGGTGTACAGACATGGAGGTGAAGCCCATAAACAAGCGAGCTTCTGGCCAGGCTTTCGAGGTGATCCTGAAGCCTCCGTCCCCGGTGTCGGATGCTGTCCACAGCCTGCCATCCCCCCCAAAGAAGGACATCTCCCTGGAGGACATCCAGAACAAACTGGAGGCAGCTGAGGAACGGAGGAGGGTATGTCAATATGAAGAAAACAAAGGAGGAAAAAAAACAACCACCAGTGATATGATTTGTGAAAATGAAAGAATAGTTTCATAAACTCTGTGTTTTTTCTTCTTCTCTTCTAGTCTCAGGAAGCCCATGTACTGAGGGCTTTGGCGGAGAAGCGAGAGCACGAGAGGGAGGTGATGCTGAAGGCCATGGAGGAGAACAACAATTTCAGCAAGATGGCTGAGGAGAAGCTCCAGATGAAGATGGAGCAGATCAAGGAGAACCGCGAAGCTTACCTGGCCGCCATTATGGAACGCCTACAGGAGAAGGTGACAACAACAACAACAACAACAACAACAACAACAACACATTACAGTTTAAAGAAGGGGGTTAGGATACATTGAATAGCAACAATCCCTTCTCCATGTGTATCAAATGTCAGTCCTCCTTTCTCTGAGCTTAGTGGCTGCTCCATTGCCTTTAGCTGCTGTTATTCTAATCCCCCCCCCCTGTTGTGTCTGGGTTGGTGTGTTTGCCAGGAGAGGCGTGCAGAGGTGGTGCGGAGGAATAAGGAACTCCGGGAAGAGCTGACAGCATGAGCCATACATCAAGGTGGTTGACATCGGTGCACAGTCCGTCTACATGTCTCCATCTCCAGCCCCTTCTCCATAGACGCTCCAGAGCAGGCATCCCACGCTGGACTTCTGGAGGCTGAGGACAACACTGTCACACAACACTTAGCCCCATCACCCAACTGTGCGCACCTGTCCTCTATCAGTATTATCAGTGGATGCAAACATGGATAACACTTGTATGAGACATGGATGTAATAGATTTAAGAGAACACAAGAAAAACATCTGGTTATGATTTGTATATAATTTATCTATTTCTATCTATCTATCTATCTATCTATCTATCTATCTATCTATCTATCTATCTATCTATCTATCTATCTATCTATCTATCTATCTATCTCCATCTCACTCTCTATTTACAGTAAGCAAGTAAAGGGATGCTGATGTACCACTCTGCCTAATTTCTATTCTTTCTTTCTCTGTGGTCATAATATTTTGGTTCTTGAAGTTGAGATCTGCAGCTGTTTACTTGTGAAAAGCCTTTGTGTTGTGAGTTGGTCTTAGACGGACGTTTGCAGTGTTTTCTGATGTCATGATGATGATGATGATTTTCCTGTGTCTTTGTGAAGAAAGCAAACGGTTGTTGTAGGCTACCTAGCCTACAAACTCCCCAAGATATCACCCAGTCTCCATCACAGAAACATACCCGCTCTTGACGCACACGCTTACAGGTGTTATAACCAATAATCCTACGTGCACAGATTCTAGGAGCCCCCCCCCCCCCCCCCCCCCTGTCTTGAAATGATCATGATGAGTTCTTTATTCTGATTAAGAATGTGTTTGCCCAATCAGAGCATCTGCAGATTCCTGTTCACTCACTGCTAATGCCGAAAAACAAACAACAAACATCAATACATTTCTCTTCACTCAACAGATCTACTCTGTTACACAGTATTTGGAGTTGAAACTCCTGAATGTTATGGCATCATCATGGTACGATAAATGGTGTTTTGAAACGTGGAATGTGCTGTTGCTCCCATCTTGATATTTATCATTTGAAAATCATGTGTGTGTGTGTGTGTGTGTGTGTGTGTGTGAGAGAGAGAGAGAGAGAGAGAGAGAGAGAGAGAGAGAGAGAGAGAGAGAGAGAAAGAGAGAGAGAAATTGTATGCATGCATGCATCCGGGTGTGTATGTGGATTTAAAGTGAAGCATCAGTTTTTATCTATTTATTGATTTAATATACAAACCCACAGATACCTGCCTGCATACTCTATTGCCTGTGTTCCCCTTCATATTTATCTGTGAAAGCTCTTCTGAATAAAAGGGTAGGGTTATGTAAACAAGGCATAATTATTTTCAGTGATTAAGTTTTAACTGCTTATTAAAATACCCGTATTAAAGCATTGTGTAGCTGCAATGATACACAGTAAACACGGTAAGCCCAGTATCGGGGGTAGTCTAAAGTCTCAAAACTAAAATCAGAAGAGAAATAAAAGCTGTGTCATATCTGTCCAGTAGATGGCAGTGGGACATTTATTTTGCGGTTGGAGCGGAAGTCCCAAGCAGGCTTCCTGTAACCACCTGACCAGACACTTTCTTAATTGTACACCTTGTGCAAATAAAAAGGCTAGTAGGTGTATCTTGTTCTTGTATCTTGTAAATTGTCCCTATAGGCGTAATGGGAAAAGGGCTTGTGTTGAACTCCAAAAAGTAGGCAAGAACAAGATTGTATATCAATATCTAAACTGCAGGTTTTTTTTACTAAGGTATAAAGCAGCAGGTTTTCCAACAGCAACACTCATAATATAATATAGCCAACGTAGAAATTCAAACGGGTGCGCCTTATCCAAGAAGAATGCCTTGGAATTGACTGGATAATGTATTGGTCATCGGTCTGGGGGCTGCCCACCTCCTACCACTCCTACCACTCCCCTCCTCATCCGGTTCACACTATTGTCTCCATTGCAGACCGACCCGTGCTTGTGAGGTCAGAGGAACATTGTAGAGGATTTCCTCTGGGTTTTAATGATTTCCTGGGTATTCAAAGTGGCAACAATGCCCTAGGATCTGGTTACTTACCTGGCACACAGTGAAGAGACTGCTTTTTGAGTCAATAACTGACTCATTAAGGTGGCCCCGTATTAGCCGTTGACGGGCCACATACTGGACAAAAGCATCTGCCGCATATGGGAAAGTACTCCTTTCTATGTTGTGAGAAATATGTAACACAAATGTAGAACAGAAATGATTGTGGAAAGATTATCTGTACAACTGATCAACTTTCTTCCTTGCCAGGTTATTCTTTTTTGGACAAACAGCATGAAATATAATGAAGTAAACACATTTTAACATTATTTCAGGTATTTTATTGGTAGCCTACAAAATATGACATTTCCCAATGTGAACATGTCCAGCAGTTTATGTTGGGGCATAAAGTATATGGTGCATCCAATAGCCCAATATCACTATAGGGAACAGATCAACAACTTATCTTTGTATCCATGTTAAATACCGTTGTAAATTGCAGATGTTCCAGTGATGGTGGCAAACTCTTGTCTATAAAAAGGTCTTAATTCTAAGGTGTTATCTCCATTGATCAGGGCCATCATATCCCTCCTAAACCTGGAGGCAGTGCATATTATATTACTGCTCAACATTTACATTTAGACTGCTTAATCAATACAAGAACTAACAGAATCATCTCATTTAACCTCTTCCATTCAGCTAATATACACTGAAATAAGTAAACAATCCATGTTTTGTTTACTGTTTATTTAATGGGTTTTTTTTGCCACAAGAAAGTTAGAAAGGAAAAACAGGTGGGAACAGGGACAGGCAGGTAGCTCTTCCTCTACGGTTGTTCAGCTGAGCTCAGCTGTCACCTTCAGTCCTGCTGGAGGCTTCAAAAGGCTCCTATCTCCAAGCCCCACGGCCTGTAAGGCTTTGACACACTGGTGGAAGTGGAGATGGAGGGGGAGGAGGGCTGCATGGGGCTCAGTACTGTCGGGGAGACCAGGGGGAAAGCGCCGAAGGAAAGAGGGAAGGTGGAGAGAGATGAGAGAAGGGGCGAGGAGATCTTCGATGTGGGCCCAGCTAGGCCAAGGGGCAGTAACCGGTGGGACTCTGTGGATGGCAGCACGCCGTGCCTGGTTGCCACGGAGACCTCGCTAGAGGAGGAGGACGGTGAGGAAGATGTGGATGAGGAAGAGGAGGAGGAAGGTGTGTCGCTACTGCCGTTTCTGGATGCTTGCATCCTGGCATGTGGGTGTTGCAGGAGCAGGGGGTGGGATAGATGGGCTGGGCCGGAGCCAAAAGCTGAGCTGCTCCAGGCCAGGTGTCCGAGTCCGTTGTGCATCTCCCTCTGAGAACCGTAGTTGCTGAGGTGGGATACCAGGCGCACCCGGAGCGGGTCCGAGCTGTCCCGGCCCTCTATAATACTCAGGTAGCGCGCCGTCTCCGCCAGGCACTCCCTGAAGCCCAGGCTGCGATAATCCTTGGAAAACGTGTGAGCTTCAAAGTAACCTGCGTCCGCAAATGAGTAAAGAGTGAATCATCTGTGCTGGTTACACCATGAGGGTTTATTGTGTGTTTGAGCACACAAACAAGGTCATGTTTGTAAATGTGTGAATGTGAATATGAAGGATGAGCCCGGCGCACCTTTCCCCCCAGCAGCATGCAGCATCTTCAGGTGGTCCACCGTCATCTGCAATATTTCCGCCTTTTCTAATTTAGCCGATCCCTGAGAAAAGGTTTTGAATATGGTGTTGGTAGCTCCGATCATATCAATAACATTGAACGTGCAAGAATTCATATTGGAGACAGCTGCTCAAGGTACCTGTTTCTCAAAAGCACTTGGCACCAGTCTCCTTAACTCCGACAGACTGTTGTTGATGCGGTCCCGACGTCTTTTTTCAATAATCTGAAAATGAGGAACAATATAAATGGGCGTCAAGTTGGTAAGTCTGTGCTTTTTTAGCGCGTCGAGAGCAGCATTACACACAATAAGCAAGACATGGAGACCTGCTTACCCCTCTGCGCCTTTTTCTAGCCTGGACTTGGGTGGTTGTGGAAGAGGACATTAACCCGTGAGGTGAATCAGGTTGTCTGAACAAAGGCGAACAAGTATTTTAATTATACATTTTAATAATTTGCGTAGGCCTATTTAAAATAAAACATTGACGTTGGGCCCATGTAGTTCAAAATCTGTCAAGTACGACAAATACAATATTAAAAGTTACTGCCCTGTTTATTTATTTCAATGGTTCACTTCAGAAGTAAAGTGGACATACCCATGTTCGTCTCCACTGTCTATCTCTACTTCGATATTGTCGTCCATGTCGCTGTCGGACGAACTGTAATGGTGATTTCGTTTCATCTTGCGAGCGCAGTAATCCTCCTCTCAAACAGACCCTGCAGGACCGGCAGCAGCGGCTCTCGGCGGACGAGTGGGAAACGTCAAACGTGGTTTGACTTGTGGCCCCAGCGGTGGGCGGGCCTCTTGGATGTATGCGAAATGTGGGCGGGCATTAACGAGGCAGCCTATTAAAATCAACTAAACGTTAGAGTGACATGTTTTTTATTTAATCGAATAACGTCATACCTCAAATTTGTTGTTTTTAACACTGCCACAGTCTGCATATTAAGCTGTATTTATTCACATATAGACTAATTATACAGTTAATGAAAAACCTAAAATAATCTATTTCAGTTCTTATAGTAGGATCATGCCCACCGGATACCCAGGGCCTCAGATCAATGGTCCCTCGTCGCCTGGACCATCAGAGCGGGAGTCTCTCTCCCAGTAAGTGTTGTGTTGGGACACATGGCCTATTAGCAACGTGTGTGTCGTTCATTGTCAGCTGTCAGCTGTGTGTCTCAACAATAGCACTGACCAGCCGAGAGGCCCCAGGGTTATTCAGTCACCGTTACCAAGCTCTCCTGGGAGACCCCATCCATGGTGACTGACTGCAAACGGAGAGCTCTTCTCGGGGGTAACTCACCCGTGATGGACGATAACACCCTGCCAATTGGAGAGCTGGAGGGCAGGAGCACGTTCTGGAAATATTTCTAGCAGAACAACACAACATTTTGGTGTTGCTGTTTGAGGTGCATGACATGGTACGCAGAACGTCACTGAAAACCTTAAACCCTACCTCTTTAATTGGGTGATGCAAGCTAAGCAGGGGTGGGCTGTGTGGTGTGAGCAGTGATCATGTTGACCTCGCTAATATGCTTGGGTCAGAGGTCAAATTATATAAAACATGTAAATACTATGTTCCCACCATCATTTGCCGGATGGCTTACATTAGAGCTATTATCCTTATCACAATTATATATTGATGGCACCTTTGCCTCTTTTGCACAATTACAGGAGAATACCCACATACATTTTTTTCAGCTATCTTCAAATAAGGAATTATGTGCCAAAAAAATAATAGGATTTCCTAACATTGCCACAACTATTTTCAAGCTAATTTTGAACCTGAACTGACTTCCTAAAGGTGTGATCTCTAACATATACAGAGTGATCATTAATCTTTGAACCGTACCAACACCTTTTAAGACTTTATGGGAGTATGATTTAGGGGAAGAGTTTGATGAGGAGACTTGGGAAACTATTTTAAAAAGGATTCACACCTCCTCATTCAGCATAAGACATCGTCTCATTCAGTTCAAGGTAGTTCATCATATTCATTCATCCAAACATGGAAGAGTATTTCCTGACATTGACCCAATCTGCCCTCGTTCAGCCAGCAACTTTATTCCATCAATTCTGGGCATGTCTGTCGGGGCATGTCCTTACCCTAACCCTAAGTTAATTAACTAACAGAAACTGATCTCAATACAAAAACCTTACCCTAACCTCGGGGAGAGATTGTAAAATGTTTTTCAAGTGTTTGGTGACAATATTGAACCCTGCCATCTTTGGGATTGTGCCTGGAGGTTCTCCATTATCACGTCCCCAGTCAGATGTATGCCACTGTTTTGGTTAGACGGGTCGATCTGCTTAACTGGAAACTTCTTGCCTTCTTTTTAACACTGGGTCGGAGATTTATTGGGAGTTTAGCTCACGGGATAGGCCTTTTATGAGAACTTTAATGTATTTATTTTTTTACCCATTTTTACTACTCAAGTCATATATTTTTTCCTATACCTCTACACAGTATGTAAGTGAGGTACGATTCATTGGTCTATTTTTGTATTTTATTTAGTAGTATTGTATTGTTTTGTATGTTTCATTGTTTTTATTTTATTTTTTCATTTGTAGATTCACGGACAACTTTAATTGCACTGTGGATATTTGCTTATTGTGATTGTGCTGTTTTTTGTTTCTATACAAAAGAAAAACTCAATAAATACATTTTCCAAAAATATAAAACATGGGAACCTTCAATGTTTGAACTAATCCCTCCTGGGTGGGTTTGCATGGGGAGTACATAAATCACAGAGCGAGACCCTCACACACACACACACACACACACACACACACACACACACACACACACACACACACACACACACACACACACACACACACACACAAATTATGTGGAATTTTGTTACATATTGGACTCATACCCAATGAAAACCAATGAACCAAAACAAACAAACTAGAAAAGACAGTGTAATACATGTTTTGTCTTCAAAGTACATCCCACTCTCCAATATGCAATGACTTAAGACCGGGGGGTGCTACATAGTCTGACCAGTCTGACCTCCATCCGTCTGTGTCTATGGCATGTCTGCTCGGGTCATCAGTGAGAGTAAGCTGGACTCCCTGCGGAGCAGCTGTTTCCCTGATCCGTGCACCGGGTCAGTTGTTAACGTGTTGGTAGCAAGACATGAGGGTTTGATTCCGGCGAACAACTGCAGCAGAACACTCCATTTCCAGAATGTCAGATAAGCTTCCAGTGGTGACAGATACAATGTGCATCCCACGGTCAATCTGTCGGTGGAGCATGATGGGATCTTTGCGCCATCCCAAGCGTATGCACACACACACACATACAAGGTGCGCATTCGTATTCACACACACACACACACACACACACACACACACACACACACACACACACAGGCATTGTTCTTGGTACATCTGTATTAAACAGACCTACATCATTCACCCTTGACAGCGATTATAATAGTGAGTTATTGAGTTTCATTTTCACAACTGTGGATTTATAGACCTTGAAATGTACTTGATCTGCTAGGAGAAACAAACATCCAAAGACTTGCATGCAGCTTCCCAAGCAGTATCCTTTATGAAGGCGTCTACACTCCGAAACACTGGCCTGTGATTGGTCAGAACCCTGATCATGACCCCTGTAAGACCCAAATGTGTGACCTATCGCATTATGTGGCTGTAGACCAGAATATGTGAGCAGTGAGCATCAGGTGACATATTTTGACTAGTGCCTTATCTGAAATGGTGACCACCAGTCACCATTTGTGTTTACAGAAGATCAAAACGATTATCACATGCTGTTTGGTTGGTATCAGAGGTAGTTTACTGTGTCCAAAGTGAGGTCACATATTTTGACAGGTGCTATATCATGAATGGTGAACTGTATGTGTTGTAGTCTGTGTTGTTCAAACTGCTTTTGGTTGTACACAAAGGAAAGAGCTAAGCAATATTAGGTTGTTCTTAGGTTGTTACATTCAAGCCGATTCATATAATTGGAAAGGCAGGGGTTACAGATCATTTTGATGGGTCACACCTTTCGGGACCAAAAGGATCAGTGAGAGTGCACTCCTTGCCGTGTCGGTTCTAAAATAAACCACAGACAACCTTTTTTGACTCAAGCTTAATATTGTTATATGGCACCATAACAATATTACAGTTTCTACAGTGTCGATAAGACAGGGCAACCACATGTGTTCTCCATTACACAAACCATTCCACTACCTCCTCGCACCTGATTCTCAAGGCCTTCATGAATGCATTCCTCAGGGTCATTAAAGCTGATTGTTATATTTCCCCCTGTGACCACTAGCACCCTCCACCCCCACCCACCCAGCAAAAAAGGCTAGTTGTGGCATAACACCTTGACCGATGCCCTTGGCAAAAAAAGGACACCTTAAATAAAAGGGGAAGAAGAGTTGGAAAGAAGAGTTGGAAAGAAAGAAAAGTTTTTATTTTGTGCCAGTTTTAGAAAGGTAATATTTTGGTTTTAAAACGTATGTTATGTATACAAATATGTATTTGGTATAATACCATGATTCTAGAATACTTTCACCTTCATATTTAATGATTAAAGGAGCCTGCCCTGTTGTCTCTCAACCCTTGGTCTAAATGAGCACCAAAATGGTTATCCAGCCACAGCCAAGAAGCTAAAAGTTATAAGCCAGCATTTGTTTGAAACTGGCGTGTGCCCAGCTGCCTTCCTCAATCTTTCCTTACGTTCCCCTTGGTGACTGTGTGTTTGTGTGTGTGTATGTGTGTGTGTGTGTTTGTGTGTGTAAGCGAGTTGGCCTGTGTGTGTCACCCCTTGGTGACTGTGTGTGTGTGTGTGTGTGTGTGTGTGTGTGTGTGTGTGTGTGTGTAAGCGACACAGTGAGAGAGTGTGCCTGTGTGTGTGTGTGTTTGTGTGAGTGTTTATGTGCACGCCAGCGAGCGAGCAGGCGAGAGAGAGAGAGTGTGTGTTTAGAAGGTGGCGTTTCCCACAGCTCTGATCTAATTCCGTGGTAACTCAATCTCCGTGTGAGCACTTCCCGGCGAGTGTTCTCCCCACCCGTCCACAGCCCCTCTCTCTCTCTCTCTCTCTCTCTCTCTTTTCTCTCTCTCTCTGGCCTGGCCGCGAGTGTGTCTGACAGAGGCCGGCTCAGTCTCACAGGACTGCGTCTCCCCCACCTTCCCTCCACCCCCACCAGGATTGATTTACTATGTCAACCGTCGAGGCTGTGGGCAGCAGCGGCGCTCACAGCCGTGCCTGCATCCTGTGTGCACACCATCCTGACATGTTATACCTGTCACTCAACACCTGCTGCTGCTGCCGCTGCATGTGTATGTGTGTGTGTGTGTGTGTGTGTGTGTGTGTGTGTGTGTGTGTAGAAGTGTTTGTGTGTGTATGTAGAAGTGTGTGTGCATGTAGGTTGTGTAGGGGTGTGTGTGCATGTAGGAGTGTGTGTGTGTATGTGTTTGTGTGTGTTTGTGTGTGTGTGTGTGTGTGTGTGTGTATGTGTGTGTTGCGTAGGGGTATGTCTGTGTGTTTGTTTGCTTGATATGTGTGTGTGCTTGAAATGCGATTTTCATTTCAAAATGTTCTCAACCCTTTCTCTGTATTAAGTAACACACATACCGGTAGTATTAATAGTGTAATATAAGTGTTTAGGTAAAAAATGTCTAATATTTCCACAAGCAATGACCCACGCTGCTAAGACACAGAACGTGTCGTACCACCCATAGTAGTGGACCTAAATAGCACGTCTGACTCAGGGAAATGTCTCGCAGACAGCTTCTGTTCAACAATGTTATCCTATGGGCCACAGCTTCCTGCCAGTCCCCTCTGGATCCACTCAGCACCCAGGCTCTATATCGGGCAGCGGGGAGCTGAGCAGACCTGAGCCCCATTCCCACCATTTGACCATAATGCACTCGCCTTCTCATTCTTCACCTTCCTGCCTTTGTTGGCATCCATTCATTCGGTGCTGTTTGGATAGGTAGAGCCAGGGAGGATGTGTCCCACTTCCTTGTTTCTTTGTTTGGCAGGGTTTTTTAGTTGTATTATTATTATTGTTGTTGTGCGGTCTACTGGCCCTGGTCATGCTAAATTACCAGGCTTAGAGACATGAAAGGCACAGGGAATGGCAACTAGTATTGATTGGGGAATTCTTGGTGTTACAGTTTGAAATGCTTAACGCTTCCTTGATTTGCTGAACGTTGGAGTAAATCCTTTGACCTGGATAAAGTCCTTTAAATCCTATATTACTTTTATCAGATACTCTCACTTGCAACACCTGACAGCAAACTCTTTGTTCTCAAGGTCTGCTCGCCTACTCTCAATCATTGGTTGACTTGTGCAGCAGTACAATGGAAGAAAGACTCCCAATTAACAAAACAGGAATCAATGTATGATGTCTGTATGGCACCAAGTCTGGGATCAGAGAACAAGCAGCTTTTGGGGCCACACATTGTGCTTCCCTAACCCACATACAGGAAAAACATTGTTTGCATATCAATAGAATGTGTGTGTGTGTGTGTGTGTGTGTGTGTGTGTGTGTGTGTGTGCACGTGTGTGTGTGTGTTCCCATGTCTCTGTCTGTGCATGCAGCCCATATGAATTGTGTTTTTTTTGGATTAAGTATTGGAGCAGTGTGAAGCAGTGTGAGAAGTGTTTTTTCTCTTAAAGAACAGAAGAGGCTCTGTCAGGCTGGAAATTAGGTATCACTGCCAGCGATGGCTTTTCATTGTCATGCACACTATCGCACACCACCTATCATTACTATGAGTGTCGCCTTCACTCTCAGACACCCAGACCCATGCCTCTGAAGAGTTTACCTCTTCAACATGAAGCTCGCCAAATAAAACCTGAAACATTGAGTGGTTCGCTGATCATTTGAGAAAGGACAAGGATAAAAAAATAGTAAAAAAATAGTGGAATGGAGTATCACAAGTTAATCATGAAAATAGTTGTGTCTGTTGTGAGGCCACTGCTCTGCAGTGGCAGCTCTGTGCCAGCTGTCTGTCTGTTCTGTAGTGCAGACCTGCTTTCCCAAGCTCTGACCTGTGGGAAAATGTGTTGCGGCCAGTAATTGATTCCGCCCTGCCAGCCCCATTACTCTCCACTGCAGTCAAACTGCCAGTGATCTGCAGAAAGCCTGTTACTACAACTCCTTACTCTCTTTTCTTTCTCTCTGTCCTTCTTACTTTCTTTCTAGCCTTCCTTCCTTTCTTTCCTTATTATTTCTGTCTTTCTTTCTTCATTTTCTTCTCTCCTTCTCTCATTTCCATTTTTGTGTTCCATTATATATCTTTTCTTTCCATTCATCTTGTATCGGCAAGCTTGTCTTGTAATTATGTGAAAGGCCTGAGAAGTGTATTAGTAATAGTTTATTAGTATGATGGTAATATGTTTATGTGTACGTATGTGTAAGAGACTCCGTGTAAGATTCAAATGTTCAAGGCAGGGTGCACCAGACACTCATCCAACAAGAAATCTCAGATTTGTTTTCCTCCACTCTCTGTCATTACCTTCCAAGGTGTTAGCACGGCACGATTTTCTGACCACAAACACATGCGTTGGAGACATGAAAACCCCTCCCTTGAATTGATTTCTCATGAAATATTGCAGAATAAATGCCAGGATGACCTGGACGGCCTGTTATAGCCTAACACTTGCCATATGCCTAAATAGAGGTAAGTTCTGCCCTCTCCAATTAATCCTCAATCAGGGGCTCGGCGCTGCAGGCTAGTAGACAGCATGGGGAGTAATTAGAGGGTTAAGGGGGGCTTGCAGGGTAGGTGGGTGGGTGCTGGTGGGGGTCTTCTTCATGACATGCATCTTGACTTTACAGACGTGCTCTCCTGCCAACCTTTCTCATGTGATTTCACGGCTGGTGCTTTGAACACGGACGTGGATCCCACTGTACTGTGTTTGTGTTGAGAGAGAGAGAGAGAGAGAGAGAGAGAGAGAGAGAGAGAGAGAGAGAGAGAGAGAGAGAGAGAGAGAGAGAAAGAGAGAGAGAGGCGAGTTGCAGAGGGGTACATGATGGGAGGCCTCGTCCGTAATGATTGAAGAAGGCTCTCCTCTGGCAGGCTTTACGTAACTTCCAGCTGAGGGAGGGTGGGCAGGGAGGCACTTTCCCATGTAGCGAGGGTTCAGGAGGCCACCTTTTGAGCACTGTGGCAGTCGTATTTCATGCAAGGACTCCAGCCCACTTGTTGGGGATCTGAGGGGGAAAGCATAAAAGTGGAGCAGAAAAAGAGGCTGGACCCTGGCTCCTATAGTTAACCCTGCACCCACACTGCTCTATACCCTCCATGAAGTTGGGCAGCTCTCCCAGTCTTAACAGAACAAGCAGAGCCTCTGTGAGTGGGAGGTGGGACCCCCCCCACACCACTGCCCCCCCGCCTCCCATCGGTGGGCCAACAAGCAGGAGCCTCAGGCACAGGGAGCGTGTGGGACAAAAAAGATGAGAGAGGAGATCAAAGAGAGGACCATGAAAAGGCTTCCAGCACACAAGCACGGGGCACCTCTTTGACCCCCTCTCAACCAACACACACACACACACTCGTCATCCTGGCTCTCTCTCTCTCTCTCTCTCTCTCTCTCTCGCTCTCTCTCTCTCTCACTGTCGAACAGCAGTCAGCTAAAGAGGCATAGACACAAGGGCAAGTCCCGCAGGTCCTGTGAGCCTCCCAGCAGATGGCACCTACATGGATGTGAACCTGAGCTGTGGCCCCCTGCTGGTTTTCCAGATGTGGTGGACATCTGACGTGTTCTTGTTCTTTTCACTCAACAAGTTTTATTCAAAATTAAAATTAAACACGGGGTATGTTTTTATTTTTCTCTTCTTGTGTATTACTTCACCCAGTGTGATAGTTAAAAAATGTGTTGGAACAAAATATAAAATAGGAATGCACTTCATTTGGATATTTGAGCAGTTTTGAATTTACACGTAATAACATAATTCTAAGTCTAATTCTCTGTCAGCTGCATATTAAACCAGAAGCTGCAGCTGTAACTCCTTACTCCCCCCATAAGGAACCTTAACTTCAGGTTCATCACAAGCCAGGCCTGCTCTCTGGTCCAGAGGATCCTCTCTCAACTATTCATGAGTCCTAAGGTTGGAGCCTGGGAACAGGCGGACGGAGGCCCTGTGTCAATAAGAAACACTGGGCCGCTACAATGGGACTGCCTGCGACTACACTGTTGACAGATACCAACACAAAGCAACTGAAAGAGGCGGGGGGGGGGGGTCCCTCTTCGTTCTCACACACACCAGAGAATGGGTCAGTGTGCGGCTGCAGGCGAGGGGCTGTGTTTGTACAGTATATAACCTACAGCTTTTGTCCGTGGCCACCACTCCACCATCAATGGGAGGCTGGAGTGCTGATGAGAATAGGCAGGAAGAATGGGGTTCTCTGTATCAGCCACTGTGTCATGTCCATCAGATGAACTCTGGGCTGTGTGCTGCTATTGAATGTGATAGCCGCGTAGCCTCAGGTGAGTGAAGTGCAACAAACTGATCCAAACACTTAATTGGTCAAATCTACTGCACTGGATGCCACCGCCCTCTTGCTCCTCGGATTGAATTGTGCATTGTTAGAGAGTTTAATATGAAATTAAAATCATATGATGACAATAAAATGACAATTATTGCATTTAATAATTTAGATAAAACAAGATCTTTAATATTGCATTATAAAGGTGGAGTTGCCAATGTACTGAGGCCTGGATATAATGTTCTTGATAAATACTAAATAATAAATATGAATTGTTTGTTGTGTTGGGAGCACTCAGAGAGCAACACTGTTTGACGGCTTCCTGACTGTCTTCCTCCTTCTCGATTTGTATCCTTCTTCTATGCTTCCATGCTTATTTAATATATTAGGCAGAATAGCTGTGAATATTAATGGTTTATGTATCGTACTTTCTGCTTGTGTCTATTTATTTTATGGTATGTTATGGTATGTTGTCCATACTTAATACATGTGAAATCCAGTTACTCAAGGTGTCTTCCACTAGAGAGCATAAGCATGGGGCGGTGCAGTTATCAAATAGGCCTACATACACAGGTGCAAGTCCACTTGGTCGTGAAAAAGGTGTGACACACACACCTGGACTGGTGTGAGGACACCAGTCCAGATAATTCGTCCACATTGCTTGATGTTCCGGTAGTTTCATGAAGCAACGCTTCTTCACAGCTCCAGAGAGTCAAAGGTGTCATGTCTGTTTGACTTTGCCTGTTTGGGGTTTTAAACTCGGTCTTGGTCGAACTCCAAAGACATTATGAAGACTTTCATTCTACCAGCCAGTTTGGGGACAAGGAATAACCATTTAGGCAACTGGGCCAGTGCCCAGGGGCCAATTGTCCCCGGGCCAATTGTCAGATTCCATTGTTTGGTGTGCTATAATTGCAATGAAGATTGATAACTATACTATGTGTTGTTGAGAAAGGGTTATCAATGTCGCCATCTACTGGTTGAAAGACGTAAGCAGGCTTCTGACATGTTTGAGTGAGTTTGTGAGTTTGATTAAATAAATAAAGCTTTAGGTGTTTTGTTTCTGTGTAGATTATATCAGATTTAACCCTATATATCCTACTTAAGTTAAAAAAAAAAGTAAAAGTATAAACTTTCTAATGATTTAGACGAATAATATTATGATATTTCATTAAGTTCAACAAAAGATGAAACAATAGTTCTGCACTGTATTAAGTTATGAATTCTAATAACATAATTTCACAATAAACATAATTTACAACATATGCATTAATTACTTTGGCCATTTAGCCGTAATATAAGTGGGATAATGCACTGGGAAAACGTGAGTTATGGAAAAATAAGCGCACTTCAGGGGTAAACGGCAGCATCTCCTGTCGTGCGGCTATGTTCTCATAACTGACCTGCTCCAAGTGCATTATTCCTGACATAGGCTATCAATGTATGGAAAATGTAGTCGAGTAGGCCTAGCTAGCAGTATGTATAAAAAAAACAATGAAAGTACAGATATTCAAAAATAATACATGAGTGTAGTGTATCATTAGTCTCCCTGCTGGTGCAGCTAGGATATATTGCATGACGCGAAGGGTGGGTTGACCTGCTCAAATCGGTGTATATTGAACGGTGTGAAAGAGGGCAGTGTTGCCAGATGAGATTGACAGTTTCCAGCCCAATCACATCTTAGAACCCGCCCAATCCAATAAAAACCAGCCCAAACTACAAAGTTGCCAGACACCCGTGTAAACCCGTAAAATCATAACACATGCAATAGAAAACACTCGTTAGTATCCAGAGCTTCATATCTGCTCTGTCTGCCTGTCCTATCCATCCATCCATCCATCCATCCATCCGTCCGTCCGTCCGTCTGTCTGTCTGTCTGTCTGTCTGTCTGTCTGTCTGTCTGTCTGTCTGTCTGTCTGTCTGTCTGTCTGTCTGTCTGTCTGTCTGTCTGTCTGTCTGTCTGTCTGTCTGTCTGTCTGTCTGTCCGTCCATCTATCTATCTATCTATCTATCTATCTATCTATCTATCTATCTATCTATCTATCTATCTATCTATCTATCTATCTATCTATCTATCTAATTAGCCAAATCACATTACTTGTATAATCTTAATGACTGCGAGACAACATTTTTGGTTTTGGCGTTTAACGTAATAATTAGGCCTCGACCCCGGATAAGCGGTAGAAGATGGATGGATGGATGGGATGGCACAAGGCCCAACACGAATATCCAATTCATTATGCGCTGATGCATACCAGGCAGTGTAAAACCACGCCTCCGCCTCTGCTGTCTGTGATTCGTTGCAGAAAATAGTCCGCGTACTTAAAAGTGACCTGGATTATAACATGTGCCTACTGTGAAGACGTAATAGGTCCATAGCAATCATTGGCTGGCGCGACACCAAGTTCAACTACCGCAAGCATGGTTGACCAATTTGCTGGGACATGGAAGATGACTGTCAGTGATAACTTTGATGCGTACATGAGGGCAATAGGTGAGATTACCTCCTTTGAAATCTTTCCTTTATTTGTTTTACCGTGAACTGGCTACAAGGCTTTAAAAGAAAATGGATGACCCCTGCCGACAAGCAGTTGGTTTTTGAACTTGTAAGGTCAATTGTATTGTGTTGAAGTGACTGGAGTAACTTCAAATGTTGTGTACACAGGTGTCGGCCTTGCCACTCGCAAAATGGGAAACGTGGTGAAGCCCACATTCATCATCAGCGTGGATGATGATGGTGTTGTTACCATGAAGACGCTCAGTCATTTTAAAAGCTCCCAGATTACGTTCAGACTGGGCGAGGAGTTCGAGGAGAAAACCGCCGACAACAGACTGACTAAGGTCGGTTTAGTTGAGTGCGTTGTCCCCCTCCCCATGTATTGGGAAATATAGGCCATGCTTTAATACTTCTGGTGGCCATCTCCGCTTGCAGACCATCGTTACCTTCACTGATGGGAAGCTGGTGCAGACACAGACCTGGGATGGCAAGACTACGACCCTGGAGCGCACTCTTCACAGTGGCAAACTAATAACGGTGAGGCCAAACGATTGCCGTTTAAGTCTGACGTTTTTTTTTTTTTGTTTTTTTTTAAACTAATTTTGGCTGCACATTTACTGCATTTCACGCTTATTTTCTCCAGACTTGTACATCAGGTGATGTTGTAGCAGTGAGGACGTATGAAAGGGAGGCATAACTCGCTTGGAGGTTTAACCAGCCTTTCCGCAGAGTACAAAATGCAAACTCTTCATGTGGCAACATGTTGCACAAATCTTCAATAAAAGGTTCACTGATTGGTCTATACTTGTCGTTTCTTAGACTAGTTTGTCCGGATCCTTGTGAAGATGCGGTTTCGTCATTCCCCTAATATGCTTTTTCATATTGGGTCCACAATAAAAGGGCATGTATAGCCAATGTAACCTGGCAGTTACTAGCCTACTGAGGCTTAGGATGAATTATCATTAGTCTCCCTGCTGGTGCAGCTAGGACATATTGTGTGACGAGAAGGGTGGGTTGACCTGCTCAAATCGCAGTGTATTGAACGGTGTGAAAGAGGGGGAGGTTAATTTTTGAGGGCACACAGGGGTGACTATGGACATGTCTGGGTCCTTCAGGGTTGGCGCCCCCTCAGTTTGTATGGGCATGTCGCCATAGCTAAACTGCATATGGGTTTAAATGTTACACTTGACAACTGCATCACCAAGAAACACTACAACACTGGAGCCAGCAACGCAGTCGTCACAGCAATTTTACACTAACATCCCAAATGACGCCAGTTCGGTCGTTTTGCCATGACTGGCTAACAGCGCCGGACGCCATGTCGCGGTAGTTAGGCCATTACGTGGTTATTTGAATTAAGAGTACAACAAACATGATAGACTATACCCATCTGACACCGTCTTCAAAAAAAAAAAGTTAACTTCCTCCCAACAGTAGGGGGCACCCCTGCCCCCGCGGTAACATCGCCCCGCGTTTCATTAAATGCATCAGGGCTGATTATTTAATCGGTACAATGAGAAGTGCTGCTGGCATGCTTTCACCAAGTAGTTTAGGTCTAGAACATGGCTGGCATGGGGCAGCATGGCCTTGTTTCTAGTGATGACTAAAAGTAGCTACTGGTTGTAGAAAGGACCATCTGCACTAGTGGTCACCCTTTATGGGCGGGTCGTGCCATTGTACACTAAGGAAGTCTGGATTTCGTCGTTTAACAATTTACACCCACGAAGCACGAACGCATGTAAAATTATTTTACTTGCATGTCATCTATTTCCGGAAGAAATCTACTTTTACTTACAATACTAAACTGGTGACGTTCATGCGACGTCATCACAAACATGGCGGCCGACGAAAACACTAACATTGAACGCGATAAGGAAAACATAATTTTCAACAAGGAAAAGCCACACGCGTACATTACAACAACAAACCGAGCCGACATGAAAGCGGAGAACGGCGTTTGCGGAAAGCGCAGCACCACTGAATACTGCGCCACCCTGCAGACCTGGATGTGGCAGTACTACACCGGGTATGTGGGCTGGCAGAGCTGGGTCTCGGTGTGCGGTGCGGTGCCTAACGCTTACCACCACCACCTGCTGCACCCCGCCGGCGGCTCCACCTCGGCACCACACACCGGGTTCACCGGCTTTGATGCTCAGAACTGGTACAACAACCCGTTCGGTCTGCCATTGTCGACCTACTCGCCTGGTCTCCCCAGCCCCGGGAGCCAGACCGGCCAGGCCACGGGCAGCAGCTCCCTGACGGCGGCGGCGCCCACACAGACCCACCAGCAGACCCAGGACCACCGGAATGCACACAGACCAGGTACGCGAGGTTCGCCAGTACACTGGCATGGTCCCACTACAATGTATGTCCCAGGTCAGATCAGCTATGTCTAATTGCAACCACTTCAACGTTTCACAGGTCGAGAGTACATCATTCCTTCGCCCTTTCAAAGGCTTGTTGCTGAAATGGTGGATTTCTTCATATTGTTCTTTATAAAGGCAACCATCATCATCAGCATCATGCACCTTAGTGGGATGAAGTAAGTGCGATGGGTCTGAGTGGACGTGTTAAACACAATCGTTTCCCCAAATCATTTTCGTGCTTGTCAATCAATTGATGAGTCGATTTGACGGATAACGGTTGTTATTAAATGACCAGAATTGTTTATTTCCCAGGGATATTTCCAAGTTTGCCATGCACTTCATAGTGGAGGAAATAGATGAGGATACCTCAATGGAGGAGCTTCAGAAGATGATGCTTGTGGCCCTAGTCTACCGGATATTGGTCTGTTTTTACGAGGTGAGGTTTCATACAGTCAGGACATTGTTTTTCATATTTAGCTCTGTAACAAAACATCATTAAAGGTCTGACCCTAAGGCTATGTTAAAAGATATGCTGGTAACGCTTTATATTAAGGTCCTCGTAATAACCATTAATTAATAGGTAATAAGGCCCTTGTAAGTCCTTACAAGATGCTTATTAACATTATTGTGTGTTTATAAACCTATATAAGTGTTAATAATGGCATTATAATACAGTTAATAGCAGGCTATAACACATTTATAAGTGCTTATAAGAAACTTGTTAACAGTTTGCAAATGCTTAAGAACATTAATAAAAGCCTCATGAGTATCTTATAATTATAACCCACCCATTACGTCTTTGCCATGCCTTTTATTAATCTTCTTTTGTTTGCTTAGTAATATTAAAATATACTTTATTGCTAATCTATTATAAGTTAACTATGCACTTGTTAACAGTTAAATATGCTTTTTGCAGCTACCGGATCTAAAGCGAGAACAGTGCCTTATTAAGGCTAATAAATCATTTATTATGCATTATTATGCCTTTAAGAATCTTTTTTTGTTTGCTTTACTAAAATAAAATATACTTTATTATGCCGTTATTATTAGTTAACTATGCACTTGTTAACAGTTAACTATGCTTTTTGCAGCTTCCGTTTTTTTTCTTCCCATTATATCAGCCTTGACCACATTCTAGATGTGGAGGTTGTGAAAATCATTAACCAGTAATTAACACATAATGAAATATTTATTAGACTTAATAAGGCATTGTTCTTGCTTTAGATCCGGTAGCTGCAAAAAGCATAGCCATTTTCACACACATTGTGAAATGTCTCTCTCTTCTTAATTGTCAGTTTTTCAAAACAAATGAGCAATCTCCGAATGAAACAGTCAAATTATAAATTTAGATTTGTATTTCTACACAGATCAACTTATTCTGCACCTATTTGAATGGCCTGTGCTATTCTTCTTGGGCAGTACCATGACAACTTTCCTTTCTGCTTTCTAGATTGCATGTATTTGGGGCGCAGGTGGAGCCACTCCGGGGAAACTCCTTTTTGGACTCAAGGTGGTGATGTGTGACTCCTCGGTCCTGGTTCAGCCAAACAGAGTCCTGGTGGTGCCGGCAACAGATGTCTCCCTCTCTGCGTGAGTCAGCCAGCTTATTGCTATGGTTTTTCATGTGCAACATAAAGGTGGATATGTTGTTCTCCTGCAGTATTACCGTGGCACAAAGCACACATTTCGGTTCATATTTGTACCGCTACCCAAAAAAGAAACAGAAGGTGTTGTTTTAATAGAAGGTGTTGTTTTAATAGATGTTTTAATAGGTGTCGTTTTAATAGGTGTTGTTTTAATAGAGCCTGTTTTAATAGAACCTGTTGTTTTAATGGAGCAAAGCCCGCGGAGCGCAGATGTAGCGGGGCTGTATACTGCTGCTTCGTGTAGGACCGCAGAACCATAGATGCAAGCATTGGCAGCTCTTTTGCGTATCTCTGTAGATTATTCAACTCAGAAGTATCATTCCAACCTTTACTGTCTGCTAGTCTACCCATGGCATTAGCAGTAGCATTGAGACACTGCTGTCTACCCTGCAGGTCCACCATCAGAGCCTTGAACAAGAACTTCTCCATCGCCTTCTTCTTCCCGGCGTTCATCACGCTGCTATTCTTCCAGCACAACAGGACTGTCTATGACATGGTGGCCGGCACCATCGTGGTCAAGCGCACCGGAGCCAGATGATCCACAGACAGACACACAAACAGACAGACAGATGCTGCCTGCTACATAATACAACACTGATGTGGCTCCTGGTTCATGTGGGACGTTGGTTTGAGCCTACTTTACAATGATTAACTGCATGAGACATGACCTCGAGATGTGACGAGCGGTCTGAGATGAAACATCCATGTTCCTCTTTGGGATTTAGTCCTTTTTTAGAAAAGATACCTTCTGAAATGCTGCTGTTGATTTTGCCTCCATGCCACAGTGTTTTATATAATTTAATTTAATAAAAACCACCGGTTGTATTCTATGACATCTAAAGACTCAAAGGCTTCTAGATTAACTTTCGATATCATTTTAACCCATTTAAAAATATATACATATTACTATAACATCACATGTATAAATGAATACTGGCTATAGTATTATATGGCTTTTGTAATATTTGAAATTACGCCACTAAACCCTCAGAGTTCACAGTTGTCTAAGTATGCATGCCATGTAATACTTTTATTTGTATGCCACTCATAAAAATAGCATTTATTTAAAAGTATTGGCAGATGTAGAATAAAGGATTCATGTAATTACTGTACCATAACATTCGGCCACAGCGTTGTGTGTATTATATTTATTATAGTGTCACAATGGTACTTGAATATTTAGTAAGTAGTTTGGATCCTATTTTGTTTAATGACAGCCAAACTCTTCTTGCTATATCTGTAAATTATTCTATTTTTGTTCAATTTGCTTTGTCCAAAAATCTATGTTTGTGTACAGTGTAAGAAGTAATATTGATTATACATTTATTAATGCAGATCATGCAACATTTTTTTTTCATTTAAATCTAAAATAAAGACTTAATTGTCTAATGGAAACTAAAGTAGCCTACTTTACATTGTAGTCTCAATTTGTTGAATGGGGAATATTTTCGCCATGTAAGGTAGTATTATAACGAGGATGCGAGTAAGCCTATTGTCTGTGTCATCGTCTCTATGATCTTTTAAATGCTAATTTCGGGCCACATCTACATCCCATATGTTACTCTTTTGCACATGATTCTGTAACTTGGCCTTGAAATACTAAAGTTCCTGTGCGCAATACACCCACATCGAAAACAGACATTGCCTAAACAGTAGGCTAGCATTGGTAACTGAGCTAGCTATGGAAATGTCATCTCTTTAAACCAGCGAACAAATCGAAAAACGGGACCCTTGTTACAATTTAGCATAGCATGCATTGCTAGTAGAGACCAGAGACTTAATAGTGTACAAGCCATGATAGCCCATATCATATGGAGTGTGGTGACATCTAGTGGTGGGCGATTAAGTATATTCAGTTGAAAATTATATTCATGATATAGGCCTACTTTTAAATACTTTTACTCCTGTTAGGAGTGGGATTGGCAGAAGGCTTTCATAACTTGGCATGATCAGTAGGCAGGCACATCTTTCCCAAATATCTCTTCCTCTGTCCACCTGTCCTCAATCTATTCATTCATCCATCATTTGATTGAGGGCTCTGATTTGTGAGGTGACAACACTTGCTCTCATTAATGGCAATCAAATTCACACATTTATCTGTTCTTTATTTTCCCTTAAATCGTCCCCTTCTCAGCATAATATTTGAATCAGAGTAAATCCATGTCTGTGCTGCCTTGTATTTTGCTCTAGGTTTCATATTGTGCACTCGCTCAATCATTCCCTATGACTCCTTTCATATGAAATCCCCAGTCATTCGTCAGGTTCCCTTTTCCATAACCACATATTTCCCTTTAGGACGCCCCACCCCATCTGTCCTTTTTAGCAGGTTATGGCACTTTTACAGTAATGCCATACTACTTTCTCTCTCTGCCCTCTGCTTCCCCCTCTGTAGGCCTCTAGTGCTAGGCCACATTCAAATGAATACAACAAACATACAATAGGCCTACTATACAAATAATTCATGTAATGTTTGCAAATTTGGATAGAGCCACCGGGCACTGAAGGAACCATGCTATCCTGTCCGCCTGGGACAGTCAGCTGCAGGGAATGATGTGCAAACGTTCAACGTCATGTCCCTGAGGTTACTATTCGCTCATCATGTGAGACTCCGCTAAACGACAGCAGGCACTCATAGGTCAGCACCCCTCGGCCAGCTCCAGGTGCAGTCAAGCTTCCATGATTGAAATGCTGCAGAATGCTGTTTGTGTGTGTGTGTGTGTGTGTGTGTGTGTGTGTGTGTGTGTGTGCGTGCGTCTGTCTGTTACTATATGTCCATGTATGTGTGTGTGTGTGTTTGTGTGGGTGCATGTGCATGTAGGCTTATGTATGCATTTAAGTGTGTGTGCATGTGCCATGTGTGTGTGTGTGTCCGTTGGTATTCCTCTCCAGTGGCGTCAGTAATTACAGGCTAGCTGGGTTCTGCCACAGTGAAGAGCTCTGATGATAAACAGGGCTGGCAGTGAAGAAGATGCCTATTCAACTGGCCAAGAGGAACCATGCCCTTCCATGACAGACTCCATAGGAACTGGAAGGACGACACACACAGGCATATGCATACCAGCACACACACACACACACACACACGCACGCACACACACGCGCGCGCACACACGCGCGTGCGCACACACACACACACACACACACACACACACACACACACACACACACACACACACACACACACACACACACAGTAGGATAGTAGGGTTAGGGTTATCTGCAATACCTTTCCATATGTACATTGATACAAACATGTATGTACACACTGTACCTGATTAGTCTTTTGAATATGATGGTGACCTTTGTAAGGTAGTTATCAGAGGGACTGATGCCAGGGTAGATAGTATCGCAACAGTGTGTTTAAAGAACCATGGTTATTAATATAACCAACAAGTTATTATGTTAATAACAACAAGTGATACATCCCAAGCAAATTGTCTCTTTGCTATGTTGTCAGGCCAAACCGGTTTACCCCACAATGATTGTCTCTGAAGTATTTGGGACTGTGCAGACTTTAAGAGACAATACAAGTATTTAGTTAAACACCTGCTTCTTAATAAAGCACCATTGTGTGCAGTTTGGTAGTGAGATTAATAATTCAGTTCATGAAGCCAAAACTTTACCAGATTGTTCTGGAGCTGCTCTCTTCAATTCACTCCCACCCAGTCTTTCAGTTGCCTCAACTAGGATCTGGAGATGATGTGCGTAAGCAGTGGCTTGCTATTTTCAGCTGAATGAGGAGAATCTTGGCACTGGGACACACATGGGAGGAGATATGTTCCTTCTGCCCAATGTTGTTTTTTTCTTGCATGTACACATGATATACATCCACCATGGATACAAAAACACATGGAATGCCCCTTTCCCTGTGTGTGTGTCTCACTCTCTCTGTCTCTCTGTCTGTCTGTCTGTCTCTCTCTCTCTCTCTCTCTCTCTCTCTCTCTCTCTCTCTCTCTCTCTCTCTCTCTCTCTCTCTCTCTCTCACACACACTCTCATTTTACAATTATTTGCCATTTAAGCCTAAGGCTACATTCAAGGTCACTTTGAGCTCTTATGCTGACAATTGCTCTGCAGCAGTTAGGATGGCTGTTTTCAATGACAATGATCCATCCTCTGCAGCCATTCACACACTGCTACAATGTGTCCAGTACGCCTGATGTAACCAGTGTGCCCAAAGGACCACAGCATGAGTGGATACAGACTTTAGCGAATACCATATAAATCCAACTTTCAGATCTGGTGAGCATGCACCTGCCTAATAGATTTCTTGGCCCCTGCTCTTTTCATTAACTGCTGAATCCCCTGGATCTAAATAGGCCCTTTCAGTGTGTCATGCTACACCGCCATTGAGCCAGAGCCACCCATCTCTCTTAATGGGGATTGGAGACTGTGGAGCTGCCTTGTTGCCATGGCAGCAAGTGCTTTCACATTCTCCCCACATAGTGTGGAGGACGCACGTTGTTCCCTCCAAACAGGAGCGCGCCACAACAGAGACTGGTCTGCTGTCTGAAGAGACATAGGTTATTTAACTCACCGTTTTCATAGCAAACTCCTCGTAACTCAACCACACACACTAGTGCATAGTGTTTTCCTGTTGCCAGCACTGAGAATGACTGAAAATGACTTCTATGTTCCGGTTTCATAGTGGGTCTTTTGCACTTTTGTAGTCATTTATTTAAAAGACTGACTCGACGTCAACGGCATCAGACTGTCAGACCTGAGGTGAACTGCTGAATTGGCTCTTTTAATGAGAAGAAAATACAATTTTAGATAGAAAGATGTATTTTGCTTATTGTTGCTGACTAAAATTGTAAATCACATAGCATCCTACATGCTAGCCTGTTTGCTGTGTACCTGCTTGGATATGTGTTGCATGTCTGGACATGTCTGCAGAGTTGGAGAAGTAAGAGAGTAGAGAGGATCACCAGGAGAAGACACTGAGAAGACAGTTCATGGTGTTTGGATACTTGGGGAGTGGACCCTATCTATGAGATGTCAGTCTTACATATCAGGTAATGTTACCTAGCAATGCAAACTATAATAAACCATACAAATTAGTCACATATTGTCACAACTTGCTAAGCCATGAACTATAAATTATACACACTTAGGCGAGTATAGGCGAGAGTATGAACAGTGATAGTGTTTAGAGAGTTGTTCAATGTGCTTTAAAAAAACCAATGCCCTTTGTTACAATACATTGAGTAACATGCAAGGCAAGGTTGAGGAAGGGTTGCATTGTGTTTAAAAGACCAGTGTATCACCTGTATTTGGTGAGAGATGCGACATGTGGAAGCATTTTTATCAGTCTCTCTCTCTACTACTACTACTACTACTACTACTACTACTACTATTACTATAACGATTACCATGACTACTTCATGCAAGTAACTATAGATTGACTTTGACACCATAACTAGTTGTATTTGTTTGTCCTGGGTCAGTCTCATTACCTTGGCCTTGGGGAAAGAACTGGCTCTAGAACATTCATTATGCTTCTTCCATGAATGTTGAATGTTGTGACTCAAGTGGAGGCACAGTTGTGTTTGTGTTAAGAATAAGCATTCAGGCCCTTTCATTACAATACTATAATGACCACAAAACAACCATATTAATGTGGGTAGATAAGCAACCATATTAATGTGGGTAGATAAACCACCGTATTAATGTGGGTGGATTCTATAATGGAGCTTCCCTTTCAACACTATTTCAACTATTCACTATTATTGTTTGTTTTGATCCAACAAAAACAAAAAAATAAATCCCACTCGCAAGACGACTCCAACAGTGCTGCCAACATGCTAGCACTCTACATGCATTTATTCAGATTCACCCCCTTCGGCTTGGTGATGCAGGCTGTGACAGCCCATTGCCTATCTGTGGGGATCATGTGGCAGTGGCGGAGGTGTACGTTGCCTTAAACGTGTGCATCGCCGCCTCTCACAACACAGGGGAGGATTCACATTAGAAACACGAGGCCCTAACTCCTCTGTGTCTGGACCCACACTCTAATGGTTCTCCCAGGTTCCCCAGGCCTACAGCAGACATAACACATGTTTTAGCGTTGTGTGTGTGTGTGTGTGATTTGCATCCAATCTGAAGGTGTGTGCCTGGCTGACCCGCCCTTACCTTTGTGTGAAACCAGCACACAGTGTCCTCCAGGCGCTCCTTAGACCTAGAGGCCCGGAAGGGGAATGCACTCTACAAACTAAGGCTGAAAACAACATGTTAACAGGTCAGTGATTGTTGATCATCTCACGGTATATCCTTCATGAGCATACTGCAGTGCAATGTATTGCATGACATTGCTGGTGTAAATCAATGCATCCTTGAGGTGGATACAGTATATAGTGTTTATAGTGTACTATGTATAGTCTCGCCATGCAGTCTACCTGTCAGTATAGTTGTGTTTTCCTCTCTCTACCTCTGTCTGCAATGTTGGTTAAGACAACTCAGTTGTTCAGCTACTCAGTACGCTGAAAAGAACCAGGAACCCTAGATAAAAGGGGAGGGCCCTAGTGGTAAAAAAAAGTCTGGGCTGGGTGTTTATCAAGCTTGCTGGAAATAGTGACATATCCCTGGGGTGGAGCTCATGAAAGGCCTGCACAGACCCAGGGAGACCTGGTGCTGCAGCAGCAGTGCAGCTAGCAGGGCCACCCTGGGCCTGGTCTCCTCTACGCCTGGAGGCTGTGGACGGCTCAGCAGCGATTGTAGGTCAGCTCACAAGGCAGATTAGAGGGAAATTTGCCTCCGCTGGATAAATGAAAAGGAAAATTAACGAAGAACAAAGCAGTGCATTAAAACTGCTTTGACATTCTCTCACAGTGTGCACCCTGGTGATCCCAAAGGGCTTGTGTGTGTATGTGTGTGTGAGAGAGAATGTGTCCTGGTTGATATGCCTGTGTGTGTCTCTCTATGTATTTGTCATAGTGTACCAACAGTTGTTCACATTCATATGTCTATGTCTACGTAAAGCGCTCTCTCTCTCTCTCTCTCCTTCGCTCTCTCACACTTTTGCTCTCACCCCGCCCTCTAATACCTCCCTCCCTCCTTCCTTCCCTTCCTCCCTCCCTATTCCTCCTCCTCCTCCTCCTCCTCCTCCTCCTCCTCCTCCTCCTCCTCCTCCTCCTCCTCCTCCTCCTCCTCCTCCTCCTCCTCCTCCTCCTCCTCCTCCTCCTTTCTGTGTGAGTGTAGTCTGGGCGCGCTGCCAAGTGGAGTGTGTTTTTTTGAATGAATACCTGATGCGGCTGATGAGGCTGGCTGGGGGAGGAGCCCTAGCAGTGGAGTACTGAGCGAGAGAGAGAGAGAGAGAGAGAGAGAGAGAGAGAGAGAGAGAGAGAGGGAGAGAGGGAGAGGGAGAGATAGTGTGTGTGTAGGGAGGGGAGAGAGAGTATAGGGAAGGGGAGGGGTGAGAGAGCGGAGAGGGAGGGGAGGGTAGAGAGAGAAAGAGAGAGAGAGAGAAAGGGAGAGAGAGCCTTGCATAACACACGTTGGAGCAGCCTTGCACACAGGACTGGATGTTTGCCGGAGCATAGGGTAACTTCCTCCACCGTCAGTCCGTTGAGGGTTATTTTGTTATGGAGGGAAGGGGCCCCCCTTGTGCCCTGCAGCCCCACCCCACCCCACCAGAGTCCCAAGAAGGCTGGGCTGGAGGAGCAGAGGCTCGGAGATAAGCAAGAAGCAGGACGCACAAAAGGAGAGATCCAGGAAGAGGATTCCTACAGGGGAACACACACACACACACACACACGCAGACACCTCCAGAACACACACACACACACACACACACACACACACAATACAGGAGGAGCGTTCAGTGGACATGGACTGCACACAGCGGCTGTGTAGAGCATGGTGAGCTATTCTTAGTAGTCTAACTGGTGGGGGTGCGGGGGGTGTCTCTGTTCCTGCTGATTTGTAGCACAGTAGTATTTTCTCCCTGTGTGTGTGTGTGTGTGATTCTCCACTCATACGCTCTCTAACATTGTACAGCCCCTAGAGGCTACAGCATCTGTCCACTATCATAGCAGTGACATGAAACCATTAATCCATTGGGCTCCTAGTAGATGTTGGCTGTTTTGTACAGAGGAAAGCCGGGGATGTGTGCCACTGCTGTGTGTACGCGCGCATGTGTGTGTGTGTGTGCGTGTGTGTGTTGTTGTTATGCACTGAGCAGTGATGCAGAACTCTGGAGTCATTGTGAAGACAGCCCGTTCCCTCTGTCTTTTCTTAGTGTCTGCTGTAGTCTGCCGCACACAGGGTCCGCCTCTTAAAGGTGTAGGCGTCTCCTTCCATTGTACAGAAAGGAAAAGGGGAAAAATGGTATGTTTGGGTATAAAATAAGACCATTCATCGTACGACAGCATGTGAAATAACCTTGTATTAATGAATATGGATTGATAGAAGAAAGAGAAAACATTTGCTTCGAGAAGATCAGCTACCTCCCTTTCAGTGTCCTCAGGAGCTCATAATCCGGCCTGATAATGATGTTTTTGTTTGCTATATTTAGCAGTTTGCAGTACAGAATACTCCCTGTGTATCTATGACTGTATCTATCCCTGTGTATCTATTGTTCCACATGTGAAATCCATATGTCATCAGCAGCACTTCTATTGTATTATTAACACTCCAAGCAGAGCAGGGCTTTGCATAGAATTGCTGGCTGCTGTCGTAGTTTGTGTCTATAAATCATTTTTCCATTTTCCTAGCCTGCATAGTAGAGGCGTGTTGATGCTTTAAATCAGTAGATCCTAGTCAGGAGTGAACGGCTGCTGTAAGAAGCTGGAGGGAGACTGGAGGCCCAGTCTGAGGACCTGAGGGAGGTCAGAGAGGAGGTGCTGCCCTGCAGGGAATCTCTTACCTGGAAACCACTCGATAAAAAAACATCTTTGATCTGAACCTGTGCATGTGCACCACAAACATAAACACACACTCACACACCTACACCTACACACACACACACACACACAGACACACGGCATGCACCTATTCTGTGGGGTTTTGACAAGTATGAAAGAGGATCACATGGGGAGAGTTGCTCTATCATTCTCTCTGAGGGGAGCGCAGGATGAACAGTTCCAGTATAACAGAGCAGAACAGAGAGGAGCCCTGTTGTCCACCCATTCATTACATGTGCAAGATGGGACAGTCCAGAGTGACTGACCGACTGACTGACTGACCGAGTCTGTTTGGGGTCATCAAGACAGTGGTGTCTTGAAAGGCTTCTCTTTGTTCTCCATGTTGTCATGCAGGGTGTGTGTATGTGTGTGTGTGTTGCTTTGTAATATTAGGGCTGATATGGTAGGACATGTAGGAAAGCTATAGCTGCCGCCTGGTGAGGTAGTGAGCTCTCTCCGGGTGCTCTCTCTCGCTGTCGCTGTGTTGACCATATGCAGGGAGAGTTGCCTTCAGGACACACAGGAGGAGAAAAAAAAACTAAAAAAGAAAAGAAAGCGGGTTGTGTGTTCTTCTGAATGCATGAACAGATTCTCTGGCCATCTGTAGTGCTTCTGAATCTATTGGGTCTCACCATGTGAGGAAGCATTGTCAGATCATCAATTCATTCAATGTGTTGGGAGACATATTGGCAGTAGTGATGCATCATAGTAATTAGTGGTGACTTCAATGTTTGTGTGCCTTTTGTTTTTCCTTACCGCGTAACCGTGGCTAATCGATTTTAGTGTTTAGTGTTCCCAGACGTGATGTCATGACTCCGGGTACTGTAGCTGTGGGGTTTTTTGCACGGTGTTGCCATGGCTGGTTGTAAGGCTGTCTTGTAGATGTGTTGCCGTAGCCGATAGCGTTGTGACGCGGCGTCTCTACGGCTGTAGAGCTGTGGTTGCGTTCCGCCGGGGGAACTCTGAGGGAGGCGGGGGCTACGGTGCTGGGATGCTGCAGGCGCTTTTCAATGTGGGTCAGGAGAAGCAGTACTCTCTCCTCTCCTCCTCTTCTTATCCCTGCTCTATTGCTCACCCCTCTCTCTTGCTCCCTTTATAATCTATTTCTTCAATTTTTCCTCACTTTGTTCATTATTTACCATTCTTACTCTCTCTCCAATCAGCTCTCCTCTCATTTCCTTTCCTCTCATTTTTTCTCCCCTCCTCTACTCTCATCTCTTCTGTTCTCCTCTCTTCTTGTGTCTTCTCTTCTCTTCTTTCCTCTCATCTCCTATTTTCGTCTCTCATTTCCTTTCCTTTCCTTTCCTCTCCTCTGATTTATGGCTGTGTGTGACCACCTCTGTTCCCCAGTCTCCTTTGTGAGCTCTGATTCATTTAACCAATGCTTGTTGCTCCTTGTCTTTGGTTGCAGAGCGACCTTGTCAAAGTCATAGTGGTGGTGGATGAGTACACATAGAGCCAATGCTCTGTCTTAACAGGACAGGACTGTGGCCCTCTGCTACACACAAACGTCACCCTCACCCGTCCATCATGTGAAAACACAGTTTTACTGCCACCAAACACGGTCCATTCCTCTTAATGGGCCGTGCAGGGACGGGTGAGGAATGGATGGATGTGTGGTGTCTCATGTACTCATAAACAACCCACTGCTCCATGCCTTGAAGCTCAGACGAGCCTGCAGGAACAGACAACGTGTGAAACAAAGAGAGTGACGTTGTCACCAGCAGAGTGCAATACGAGTGAGAGTGAAAAATCCATGTTACAGGGGTGCTGTAGTATTTCCGTATGGTTACATAACATAGCATAACATAGGAGTACGTCACATATATCCTGTCCTGGCTAAGAGCATATGCGTATGTGCAATGATGTAATTGTGAGTTGGTTCATGGTACCAGCCTAGTCAAACATTGAAAGGGGTTGGCTGTCGCTTGCGGCCTGTTGACACAGTTTGATGCTTCAGAGTTACCCACTTGCTAATCTGCATTTTCATCAGCACTTCTAGTGACCTCCCCATGGACTGCTGCAAATCAAGACCTCGCGCTATAGTCATTGTTCGAACTGGCTCTTTCTAGAAGAGGTGAGGTTTTCTCGGTGAAGTCAAATGCTGGAAAGATCAAATATCTTCAACCCTGTTTTGTTTTAGCATTCATGTTCTTTAACCTTTTGTGACCACGGTCGAAATGCCAAACACGATTCTTCTTTGCAATACACACATTAAATCAAAGGATTATTATTACTTATACTTAATAATAATACTTACTTATACTTTGTATTAGCAATGTTGAAAGCTATACACTATTGTTAAAATACATTTGCAATACACAACAAGTAGCTACTACTACTATTATTACAAATACTAATAGTATAAATAGCAGTGAAATTCTTTCTGATGTGGCCACTCTCTCAACCTCACTCTGTAGTTTCCTATAAATACGAAATGAGTACAGACTGGGGGTTTCACAATCATGACAGAGACTTGACAGTAAACCTGGGAGTGTTCAGAGAGACAAGAGCATGACAGCCTCAGGGACAGTCACACCGTTGTGTGAAGCTCTCACTTCACTGTTCTCTGTTGCACATGGCTGCAAGACCACACACACACACACACACACACACACACACACAGAGGCACACACACACACAGAGGCACACACACACACACACACACTAAAGTTCACTATTGTTTGTGTGTTGTGTTCTGTGGCTCGATGCATGGCAATGACAATATAGGATTATGCATAGTACACACTATTCTGGATAATATGGATGTCCTGTTCTCATTATATTCTATATTTGGCTTCTTTTTCCCCTCAGATTACTTTGTGGGGGTTGTGGATGTTCTGAGCCAATCAGAAATGATTCCTCATGAACTGCAGGAAGCTCCTTCAGTGAGCTGTGTGACTCCATCCTCTGTAGTGTGGCACCTGAGACTGAGGCCTGAGACAACCCAACACCCTGGACCCAGCCACTAACGCGGCGAGAGAAAGAGAGACACAGACACAAACAACAATTAGAGAAGAAACCCAACAGGTTGTTGATACACACTTTGACAATGAAATCCAACCAAGAACGTAACAATGGATGCCTGCCTCCTAAGAAGCGTGAGATCCTGGCTCTGGAGCAGAGGCCCGTGGCGGTGGTCACAGCGCCACAACCCCCCATAGCTGTCCCGAGCGAGGCCCTCCACACGGAGAACCTGGCCTGGCTGGCCAGCGTGGCCACCGAGCGCTGCAAGTCCCGGGACGCGGAAAACCACCGGTATCCCATCTCCTCTTCATCCTTGTCAGTCATGTCGGACACCTCCTCCACCTCCTCCATTATCCCTTCCTCGGTCGGGCCGCTGTCTGCGGTGCCCCTAACCTCCCTACCGACCGTGTACCCCACCACCCTCCCCCAGCAGCCAGGGACCATCCAGTATGCTCAGCTTGCCCCTAACGTCCAGTTCATCAGCTCTGGGCCCTACGCCGGCTACATCTCATCCCACATCCTCTCTGCCAACCCTGCCTCCACCCCCAACAGCTCCACAGCAGTGGGACAGCGCCCCCATCTGGACGGCTACACCACCGCCCTTATCTCTCCCAATGTTAAAGGGGAGCAGCAGCAGCAGTTCCAGATTGGCCTCTCCTCCGCAGATCTGGCCGCTGTTTCCATGCCCAGCTCCACACAGGTCACCGGCCAGTACATTCACCTGGACAGCAGGACGGCGCTGCCCGTGGGTGGAGGAACCGTCTCCTCCCCCGCGGGCCACCTGCCCCTCCAGCTCCATGCGCACCAGGCCGTCCTCCCGCAGACCCTCACCTTCGCCCCCTCCCAGCTGGTGGTTCAGTACACCGACGGATCGCTGGTGAAGAAGATGGAGGGCCACAGCAAGGCGCTGCTCAATGGAGAGGTGGAGGTGCTCAAGCAGGCCAGCGCTTCGGGTCAGACGCTGAACCCCCATCAGGTCCAGAGCTACGAGGCGCGACACATCCTTCTCCCTGCGGACTACGCCCAGAACCACACAGCACTCCAGACCTCCCTGGTGCTGCTGGCCCAGCAGCCCAACAGCGTAGCCGAAGCTGAGGCCGGCACTAACAAGGTGTCCCTGGTGCAGACGGAGAAGGGCGGGATCTGTCTGGGGAAGCCGGTTGCAAGGACGTCCTCCTCCTTCACCTCCCTCTCCTCCTCCTCGGAGGTGCTGAAGTCCACTGGCCCACATAGAGTCCTCCAGACCGCCTTGTCCCCAGAGGAGATGCCCGCTAGCCTCTACACCTCCACGCAGCCGCCCATCATCGGCTACATCGCCAGCGGCGGGCACCAGCACGCTGTCAGCTACCACGCCACCCTGCCTCAGCACCTGGTCATCCCCAGTGGACAGTCCCTCCTCATCCCGGTCAGCGGGACCTCCAGCGGTGTTAGCACTGCGGCGGAGCTGGAGGTTAGCCACACGCTAACCACTACCACCACCACTGCCCACATATCCACCACCATGCCCCACGCCTACCTGGCCACAGCCCTGTCCAAGTGTGAGGTGCTGAGCTCTGAAGGGAACCAGCCACCCCCCGGCGCCACCCAGGCCCCTGCAGTGCCCCCGCCCATCTTGCCCCCCATCCCAGCTCCGGCTCCAGTTCCAACCTCCCCTGCTCCTGCACCGGTCCCGCCGCCCTGCACTCCCGCCCCCTCTTCATCCCCCGTGGCACTGCCTCCGTTCTTCATGCGCGGCTCCATCATCCAGCTGGCGGACGGGGAGCTGAAGCGGGTGGAGGACCTGAAGACAGAGGACTTCATCCAGAGCGCCGAGATCAGCAGCGAGCTGAAGATCGACTCCAGCACAGTGGAGCGCATCGACAACGGGCAGACTCCCAACGCCGTCGTCATACAGTTTGCTGTGGGAGAGCTCAAAGCACAGGTATACAGGGAGATATTATCATTCTCGTTTTTTGATGTTCAATTTGTAAGATAAATTATCGTTGTTTACTCCAGTAGATTTTTCATTATGAGTCGACTTATGAGAACATTTTTCATTATGACTGCACTTCTCTGCTCTGTTGTCACATTAGGAGACTGTAATTCCACTGCGCCTTAATGGAAAAGTGACATAAATTATCTTTTTATAATCTATTGTTCAAACTTTGCTTTGTCTTGTAATACAATTCGCTAAAATGTTCTGTACTCCTTGTAAACAATTTACACTTGAGATCTATCGCTCAGGTAATACTCAGCAACAGAAACTTTGTTGTGTGTGTGTATTCATGGACTAACAGCCATCTATATATATATATATATATATATATATATATATATATATATATATATATATATATGTATATTATATATATATATATATATATATATATATATATATATATACAGTATATATATATATATATATACAGTATATATACTGTATATATATGTATATATATATATAGATCTTATTTGAATAATAATCTATACAAATCTATACTATCTATACTAAAAATCTATACAAATAAACCTGATGTATCTATGTGTGTGTGTTCCCCGTCTAGGTGTGTGTAGAGGTGCTGTTGGAGTACCCCTTCTTCGTGTTCGGCCAGGGCTGGTCGTCCTGCTGCCCAGACCGGACCACCGAGCTGTTTGAGCTGTCCTGTGCTAAGCTGTGTGTGGGTGACGTGTGCGTGTCGCTCACTCTCAGGGGCCTCAGGAATGGCTCAGTGGCTGGCACCCAGCAGGCTGTAGGGGGCGCTAAACTGAAGAACAGCACCTCCGAGCCCCCACGCTGCAGCACGGACCCGGCCCTAGCACGCAGCACTATGCTGGGCCCACACGCTGCAGGCGCCAACAATGCTGGGCTGCTGATGAAGGCAGCCAGCATTCCCCAGGGGAACGGGAACGGAATGACAGGATCGGGAGCGGAACGTGTGGCGATCCGATCGCAAGTGTTTCCGTGGCCGGGCAGTGGCGGGGTTGGGGGAGTGGCGGTCTATGGAGCAGCGGCAACAGCAGTGGTGAGGACCAAGGAGGAGGCGCACACCATCTCCTCAGGGAACGGAGACGTCAGACACAGACGGGTGCACACGGACCACCTCCCTCCTCCTCCTCCTCCTCCACCTCCTCCTCCTGCTGCTCCTCCCTCCGATGCCGTCGCCATGGAAATGCAAAGACCGTCCTTGGGCCGGAAGCGGCGCTGGTCTGCTCCGGAGAGAGACCAGACTGACAGGAGCGAGGAGGTGCCTCACCACGCGCTGCCCAAGCCCTCCTTCATCCCTCAGGAGGTTAAGATCAGCATAGAGGGCCACTCCAGCACCGGGAGCTGAAGTCTCTGCAGTAGAAGAGTACACGGTTGGATGAAGGACAAGCAGGCAAACTAATTGTTGACTCAATACGGTTTGGCTCGACTCATCTCTCTGTTTATCTCCCCTGTTTTGTCTTCATCCAGACTACTGTAATATAGGCTTAGTTTACACAATATGTACAGGTTTATTGTTCCATAAGGCCTGTAATCTACAGTGCAGTGCAGTACAGCACCCTCATATACGGTGCCACATCGAGATCAGTGCAATTTATCTTGAGTGAGGTGTGACTGGGGTGAATGACGTTTGACTGGCAACCACCCATCCAAACAGCATTTGGCTTAACTCCTTTGTGTGAGGTCAGTTATTATGGCAATGTCCTTTGTCTTGTGGTTTAACCTGAATAGTTTGGTTCAATACACCAGGACGCTTTTTCTTATTAATTTATCCAGGAGCAGACCCCCAATGGAGAGAGCACATAGACATTGGGTATGAACCTCATGTTTGGCTTCTACATCTCTTCCTCCTGTTTGTCTCCCAGTGTTTCATATTGTCTGAGTGTGAGGATAAAGTCCAGAGAGACAGAGACACTGCTTTGCTTATTACCATGGCAATGCTTGCTTATCAACAATCACCATGGTGGTGATGTTTTCTGCAACATGCATCTGATGCTTGGGCTTATGATTTTGTTTCTTCTTTCTTTCTTATCATTTTAAATGACTGTTTTTTCTTCTTTTTTTGCATATTCTCCGCATTCATTTGCATTTGCATCGGCAGTCTGTACCACGTGTCATTATGTGTGTACATTGGTGTGTGTGTGTGTGTGTGTTTGGGAGGGTTGTGCCAGTGGTTGGGAGTGTTGTATTGGCTATCAGGTAAACCGAGTGTCAGAGGTGGAGCAGGTGTCAGGTGTTTGGCCAGTGGCTGTGTGAGGAGTGCCCCTTTACAGATAGCAGGTGGCAAGGCAGGGAAGGCTTGAATGTACCGTTGGTCCCTCAGAATTCCAAAGTGATGCATGTGTCCCTGTTTCGCCCAATAAAGAATATAATCTACATGCTTGTAATTTCATGTGAATGCTTTTGCAGTCTCTCGGTTGCAGTTGCAGTTGTACTGCATAGATTCTCTGCATCATTAGAAATCCTCAGTGTCATAGTACACCTCTATTGATCCCTTGTACTTAATCTGCCTACATAATCTGTCATTGTTAGTGAAAACTCAATGGTCTCAAACCTCAACTTAAACCTTGAACAATTTATCAACTACATCTGTTTTTTAAATACATTTTCAACACAATAAACTCATGGATTAATTGGACAAAAGGTTATATTCAATTACTTTTAAACCAATTAAAAATCATCTGTGTTACTATCAAATACTTAATTCTTCAATTGTGATATACTTTGCTTTTGGTTGTCAGTATCTTCTAAAGCAGAGAACTGCACTTGTCTAGCTTTGTTTTTGTGGAAACAGAGAGCATGCCAATTTCTTTACAATAGAGCCAAAACCAACATTTTGCAGTTCATACTCAGGAACCGTGTGTACAATCTTTGTCTGTCAGTATGCAGGTGTTTGTCTGTGTGTTTGAGTGTGTCTGTGCGCCCACACATGTATGTCTGTCTCCATGTGAGGGCCTGTGTGTGTAAACATGAGCGTGGTTTGTGTCATAAGAGAAGCACTTCTCCTCACTTTGTTTGTAAAAGGAAATATGAACTGACTGTTTAATCTAATCATATCCTGCATATGTCTATCATTAGGATATATAGGGTACTTGGGCACACCATGTGCTCTGTATGTTCAGATAGGCATTTTTATTTGTTTGTCAGATGACTGACTAATTTCATTTTTACAACATGAGAGTGTGAGAGTGAAAGGAAGACAACATAGATAACTTTATAGATACAGTTTTAAAGCACAGAGCGAAACCCATATGCAGCTTATATGAACGAGCCACAAAACCTCTGTATCAAATCGAATCATTCCATGAGCTCACCCGTTTCACGTCGTCCTGCAATCATTTGTTGTCAGTTCACTTATTCCAATGTATAGGAATGTTAGTCATATAAATAGGTTACAGTCTGTGAGGGGGGATAACAAAGTCCTATTTCAAATTAATTTCTCTTGCACATTGTAAAATATTGTTAATATAAGAATATTATAAAATATTCCGTTTATCATGATAGCCATACTGTATATGTGTTGAAATCATCAAAAAACGTCTGTTGTATTAACCAGACTGTTGTGTTTTTGCTCAGGCTAAACACTGCCTTGTGACTGTTCACCCCAACGATATGTAGTTTAACTGTTGCTTTCACGACGTTGTGCTGTTGTTAACTCAAATATGTCTGAGATGACTATTTCCTCTTGGTAAGCTTGGACAAGAGAGAGAACTACTTTTTTTATGATGGAAGTTCACATTTGGGTCATTGAATCAACCTCAATTGTAAAATACCAAACATACCATAGTCTTTCCTATAAATATGGTCGACCTGGGCTCTTCGAGGTGTATTATGATTTTGTAAAAAAAATAATTTAAAAAAAAAGGAAAAAGGAAAGAAAAAAGTGTCGTTGTATGTGAGCACCACCTGCTGCTTCTCTAATGGAATAGCAGTTTGGCCAGTGTTGTGTGTGAGCACCACCTGCTGGTTCTCTAAGGGAATAGCACGTTGGCCAGTGTGGTTGCTCTGAGGGTCATTGTGCATCATTCTATTATGTAGTAATATATGTAGTAATGACATTTTTGACAGCCAGTCTTCCAAGAGTCGGTCGGTCCGTAACGATATTCTCAACGTCATTTCTGAGGATAGACACTGGCACTGGAATGTCCCATGTTGCAGCATACAGTGAACATCTAGAAAAGTAAAGGTTGATATCTAAGACAAACAAAACTGCTTTGGTTGGACAATGCCCCCCCCTCCTCACATTTGACACACACACGAAAGTAACCTGAGATTCCTTTATTTGCACCAGCTTAAACAACCAGGAAACAATGGATTAAAAGACTTTGAGATTTTGTATATGGGGTCAGTGAGTCTGTTGAATAAATCTCATGTCTTGTATACACTATGTAAGTATGAATAATGTTACAATATTTTGATGGTGTTAAGGTTTGCTATTAAGAAAAATGTTAAATCCCTATTTCAAATGTTTGCTTTACATTTGATCAAATTTATTCAAAGAAATAAAGAGTATAAATACTATTACTGGATGTAGCTTTCTTGTATGATTGGACGATTGAGCATTGGGATGTGTTTTTATGTGTGAAAGTTTGGCTCTCTTGTGAGTCTGGAGAAAAAACAGAACAGGCAGAGCAAGGCAAACTGAATAGAATACACAAAACACAGGTGAAGGACATCATTACATAGTAATCACCACAGGTGAAAATATGAACTAACGAGGAGCCTAGGGCGACATCTAGAGGACAAAAATCAAACAACACTGAGTCTAAGAAGCAGTGAGGTCATGCTTTCTTTTCAGGTTGGACCTATCTATAAAAGCATATTCAGAACCAGCCCCAGCTTTTAAATGATTCATTTTGTTCTTCAAGACATTCAAGACTTCAATATTCAAGTAAGCCTAGATCTTTGTCAATTTGCATGATTAATAACACAGGCTGGAGGCCAAATAGGCACAATGTGACCATTAGGAATTTAATCCAGGAGTTTGTATTAGTAGGCTAGGCCTTATTGTGGTGGGCGTAAAATATGCATTTGACAAACCTCCCTTATTAACGTGGACACAGGACGACCAAGGTTTTCTGAGGACAGAGCTCTCAGTGCAAGTCTGCCTGGTAACTGAACTACCGGTAGTTGAACGCCATCTAATGGAGAATAATACATTTGCAATGAGGTAATGCATGTAGCCTATGATCTAAAACACATGATAATAACCATCGTGATGCCAGACCAAACAATAATTGGATATGATTTTTGCATGCATATTTGCGCATGTGCATATGCACATGCATATTTAGTGCAGCTGAGAAAATGAGAAATGGGTATTTCTGCATTTTATCATACAATTTATAACCTAATCATATTTAACTTGTATCTAACTTTCTTAGTTGGAAATTTATTGAGTCACTTCTACAAGAGGTTATGAATATTTTTTTACTTTGAGGTGTACCTGCTCAACGGAGCACTAGATGGCCCTAGTGTGGTATCAGAACACATGGTGTTCATAAAAATGTACCAACTTAACGAATGTCTAATAACACAATAAACGAGGGTGGACTGAAACAATAATTCAGGCCTGGAATTGGACATCCCAGGCCACCCTGTTCACGCAAACCACCAGACCGCTAATGTTGTAGGCTAATCCTATTTGTTGATGTAATGGGTACCAGAATAGTTATTAATGTTGTATGACCAACCATTTGTTGATGTACCAGACTAGTTATTAATGTTGTAGGCTAACCACAGAGCTGCCAACTTTTCAAAAAACCTTGGAGTGAGATTTTGTCGGGGGTGACCAAAATTTTGCCCCGCACGCAGCCACACATGTTGGTGGCTCAAATATCAGGGAATTAGAATTAATTTGGCGTTGTACCCATGTTGTGCCCTGCATTCTGGTGGTTTGTGGGGCCCAAAGCCATTGATAGGGGTGGCCTACTGGAGATGGACAACATTGGTTACATTCTGTGAAGCAAATACATAGCTGAAGGTCCACCCCCAGGAAATTTTGGATTAAGTTGATGTGATTTCCTGCATTCAAGTGGATTTTTGGGTGGTATGCTAAAGATGTGCCATACCTGAACTTATTCTGATTCATGTTCATCTGATCATGACTTGTAGGGCCTTCTAAACTTGAGCTGAACAGTCAACCAAAAAACTATTGTTGTGCCTCAATGAATGTCTATGTACCACAATATAGCCTTATTAAATTATAGACTTGTGTTTAAGATTTGACCAAGGTAGGTTGATTGACATTTTGATTACAATGGTATTCAACTAATTCTTCACTGAAACCTAACCTATATTGTTATTAATTGTTTTCTTAAGAGCACTTAATGATTTATGTTTAGCAAAAAATGACACAAGATAAGTTAGGGAGAAATATTTTTCATTATTCAAAGCCTCCCACCACACGTTTCAGCAAACAAAACAGTGCAACAAATAACAGTGCTTACAGTGCTTAAACATCAGCCTTTTTAAGCAATACAATGGATCAACACATGACAAAAATAACTAAAAATGAGGTATGCAGATCAGAAGCTGGTTAGTCATTTTCTTTTTTTCAAGATCTGTGGGCAAGGTTGTACTGGCCTGTGGCCTTCTTGGAGGCCTTGATGACCTCTGTGGGGGGCTCCCATCTGAAGCAGGGCTCCAGGCCGGCCATCTTTGTGGCCATTATTGAGGACAGGGTGCCATCCAACGCCAGGCTATTTCTGGTCTTCGTTTTGTTCAGTCCCACAAGTGAAAACACCCTCTCAGCATCTGCGTTTGAATGGGGCAACACCAGCACCAGCTTGGCGACGGCAGCAAGCCTCTCAAATTCTTTGGCTCCTGTCACCTATGGAAAATGAACCAATAACAAAATGGAGAACCATACCATATTTTTCATTAATTAATACTGTAAGTATATTGTAACAAAGTATACAGTACAACATGGTTTACTCTCAGTTGCAAAAACATGCCTACTTCTATTGCACACATTTCCTGTCTTTATGTTAAATTCTTTGGAATACATCTTACCAGTTCAAAGTGCTAAAAAGATAAAGCCGAACACTAAATAAACAATGCTATGAGCTGATGTTTTGAGCATGTAGTAGGCTATACTAAGAGGTTAACAAGGTGCTCTCCTGCTCCTTGTTATGACAGCTGAGTTTACATTCACAACACAAAATCAAGTTCACACGCACAAACACAAACGAATTTCTTATTAAGTCATTGTCCCCATAACGTTTGGAGAACGTTTAACAATTATCTGCATGGACTAATACGTTATGGGGACAATGACTTAATATGTTGAAAACACACAAAACCACTTCGTTATCAGAGCACATCGACAAGTCTGTCATAATAAAAGAGAAACACGTACCTCTTGTAGCACAATCCAGCTATGGGTCCGTCCGATATTATGGTCCCCCCGGAAACATTTCCGTTGTCATTACTTGCAGTTCGTTTCCCTAATTTGCTCGTGTTGTGAATATTTGCAACGCACGTGTTGTGAACTCAATGCAGGTGTTTTCTGAGTTTGCAGGTGTTTTTTTGAATTTGCAGGTGTTTTGTGAATATGCGTGTGTTTTGGAAGTTGCATCGCACGTGTTGTGTAATCGATGAAAGTGTTTTCTGAATTTGCAGGTGGTGTTTGCATCATAGACATCTTATACATAGACGGCGCATCGAGCGCTACTGCCTACTGGCGCTGACGAGACGCGGGGCCGCCATCTTGGAGTGGTGATCCGCTCCACTCGGTGTCATTCGTTTGGCAGGAGCAATGAACTGTCAGTGCATTTAATTAATCATACCTCATTGAATACCACTGATTTTCACGCGTTTTTTTTGTCATATGTGTAGCTATGATAAAGGACACATGTTTTGGCGTGTAATATTATTTTCACAAAATACAACCAATAGTACGGTAATGTTAAATCTTACTTGTGAAAAGTAATCCCGCGATTTCTATATTCGACCATCCGCTCATTTGAGCAGGAATACGCTGAACACCAGCTCGGCATCCTTGTTTTCTTCTCCTGGCCATACGTGTCAACTGTCAATCTATGCTGCTCCCCACCCCCATCACCACTCCAAGATGGCCGCCGAATTTCTTGCGCCACAGCAGCCAATGCTCCGTCTATGTATAAGATGTCTATGGTTTGCATAGCCTGGCTCGTGGCTCCGCCCGCCTACGTACTTCCGCTCAATTTTCATTTCACTTCAGTACTAAGGTCTGGCCGTGCTGTACATAGACATATACATAGACGCCTCATGACGTGATGAAACGTAACCCAGCGTTGCCGCCATATTGGTTGGGACTCCTCACTCTAGTCTAGCATAGGAGTCAACGGGAGAGCAAGCTATGCCAGTATGTTGTGCAGCTTACGGCGCAGTATTGACACCAGATCGTGTGGGATTACCTTTAACAAGTAAGATTGAACAATAATTCTTATTATTTAAAAAAAAAAAATAATAATAATAATAATTCGTCCTGTATCATAAATAAATCTCTGCCATTTGTAACAAACCAAACCGTGTGAAAATCCGGTAAAAATTTGGGGAGTTATGCTTATTATTGTAGTTGGGGATACACCTTCCTCCATAGAAATGAATGCACTGGGGGCGCACTGGGGCCCCTTCCAAGATGGCGGCCGCGCTGCTACGTCAGCTCTAACGGGCAGCGTCAGTCTATGAGGCGTCTATGTATGTCTATGGTGCTGTATGTTAGAACGATTTATTTTCCCTCCAATGTGCCTTCCAATCAGCGAACAGCAGGCGCGGCCTGAGAACAGTGACGTAGAGGTCGTGCGCGAATTTCAGTTATTGAGCGTAAGTACGGAGGCGGGCGGAACCAGGCTAATGCTAATGCTCACTGCATCTGCCGTTTGTATACTGCGCGCAACGTGGTTTCTGGCGCATGAAATACGTCACGACCAAACGTTAGCGATTGGTTAAGGCAGGTCCAGAGTGGCACTGGGCAGAGCCAATAGGTTTTAAACTTCAACAGCACCCGCCTTCAAGTGAGAAATCGTTTGTCTATGGATGAAGCCGTGTTCTATGGCGAGAACACGATAACTTACCTAATTAGTATGCAAGAATTTGCTCCCTGATTGGTTCGATCCTTGAAGCATGCTATTTCCGTTTCCTACAGTCATAGCGTAGCCGGGACATTTCCCTAACCCAAACCCTAACCATAACCCTAACCATAACCATAACCCTAACCATAACCCTAACCCTAACCCTAACCCTAACCCTAATCATTAAAACGCAACCTGAATCATTAAAACGTTAACAAACATCGAAAAAACAGAAGTAGACCTACCTCTCTCCCGCACGCAGGCCATCACAACGCGCAGGCGCATCATGAGAACCAATGAAGAAGCCCGATTCTTAACATGTTCTGAGTACCGTGTTCTCGGTATCTGAAATACCTCTGCTAGACCTTTAGTTTGAATGAAATGAGTACGAAGGTCTAGTTAGGACTAGGCTAGTGTTTGCATGTGTTGTGACCCTTCTCGGCCACCGTAATATATACTATATAGTATGTATACTATATACTAGTGTGTATACTATATAATAATAATAATAATAATAATAATAATAATACATTTTATTTCGAAGCGCCTTTCAAGACACTCAAGGACACTTCACAATTTAAAACAAGAGCAAACAAATAACAAAACCATTAAAAGTGCAAGTAAAAACATGACAACTACAATGAGAATGCTGTCCTGAAAAGGTGGGTTTTGAGAGAGGATTTGAACTGAGGGAGGGAGTCAATATTTCCAGAGAGTTCCAGAGTTTGGGAGCAGAGCGGCTGAAAGCTCTGCTCCCCATGGTGGTGAGCCGGGCAGAGGGGAGTGAGGTGGATGGAAGAGGAGGGTCTGAGGGAGCGGGTGGAGGTGGCAGTGTGAAGGAGGTCAGACAGGTAGGGAGGGGCGAGGTTGTGGATGGCTTTGAAGGTATGAAGGAGAATTTTGAAGTTAATACGGAAGTTAATTGGAAGCCAGTGGAATTGCTGTAGGATGGGGGTGATGTGGTGGAAAGAGGGGGTTTGGGAGATGATACGGGCAGCTGAGTTCTGGACCAGTTGGAGCTTATGGAGGGATTTCTGGGGGAGACCAAAGAGGAGAGAGTTACAGTAATCGATACGGGAGGTGACAAGGCTATGTACCAGAATAGAGGTGGTGTGGGGGGTGAGGGAGGGACGGAGGCGATTTATATTACGAAGATGGAAGTAGGCAGTGCGGGTGGTGATGTTGATATGGGATTTGAAGGAGAGTGAGCCATCGAGGATGACACCCAGACTCTTCACCTGGGGGGAGGGGGAAACTATGGAGCTGTCAATTGAGAGGGAAAAACTGTCAACTTTGGATAGAGTGGATTTAGTACCAACTAGAAAGATTTATGTTTTATCACTGTTAAGTTTGAGAAGGTTAGAGGTGAACCAGGTTTGCAGTTCAGAAAGTCAATCTGTCAGGGAGGAGGGAGGGAGGATGGAGTTGGGTTTGGTGGAGAGGTAGAGCTGGGTGTCATCCGCGAAGCAGTGAAAAAGAATATTAAATTTACGGAAAATAAGGCCCAGGGGAAGGAGGTAAGTAATGAAAAGGAGGGGACCCAGGACAGAGCCCTGGGGGACACCAGAGGAGATGGGGGAGGGTTGGGAACGGAAGGATTTGAGTTGGATGAACTGAGTGCGGTCTGAGAGATAGGAGTGGAACCAGTCAAGGGGGATGCCAGTGATGCCGATGGAGGATAATCTATTGAGGAGGATGGTATGGGAAATTGTGTCAAAGGCCTCACTCATGTCAAGGAGGATGAGGATGGAGAGTAAACCAGAATCAGCTGCAGTAAGAAGGTCGTTGGTGATTTTCAGAAGGGCCGTTTCAGTGCTATGACGGGGACGGAAACCAGATTGGAACTGTTTGTATAGACTATTTTGAGATAGATGGGAATGGAGTTGAGAAGCAACGATTTTCTCAAGTATTTTGGAGATGAAAGGTAGGTTGGAAATGGGGCGGAGGTTATTGAAGTTGTTGGGATCTGAACCAGGTTTTTTAAGGATTGGGGAGACAGCAGCAGTTTTGAAGGGTAAGGGAACAGAACCAGTAGTGAAAGAGGAGTGGATGATAGCAGCAATGAGAGGGAGCAGTGAGGGGAGGCAGGATATGACCAAGGCAGTAGGGAGGGGATCTAACTGGCATGAGGATGGTTTTGATTTACAGATGAGATCAGAGATAGCAGAGGGATCAGGGAGATGGAAAGAGGAAAATGGCAAACTGTAGGGGAGAGGTTCAGAGGAGGGGGGAGGTGAGGGAGTGGGGCTCAAGTGCTGGTGGATTTTGTAGATTTTCTGATTAAAAACAGAAGGAGAGAGTCACACGTGTCTGAAGAGTACAGGTGGGGGGGGTAGGAGATCTGGGGGTTGAAGGATTTTGTTGAGGAGTGAAAAGAGTGCCTTGGAGTTGCCATGGTTGAAACAGATGAGACTGGAATAATAAGTGGATTTGGCCGAAGCGATAGAGTCCTTATACTGTAAGATATGATTTTTGTACATGTCATGGTGGACAGTGAGACCAGTCTTTTTATGGAGACACTCAAGTTGACGTCCTTTGGACTTGATGGAGCGGAGTTCAGGGGTGAACCAAGGGGCAGAATGGGAGAACAAGACAAACCGAGTTTTAACAGGAGCGAGGGAGTTGAGAATGGTAGTAAGCGAGTTATTGTAGTGGAGAACCAGTTCATCAGAGGAGGAAGAGTAGTCCGGGTCCGGTATAGATGTGATGGTGGAGGAGAGGGTGTGAGGATTTATGGCCTTGATATTACGGAATGAGATGAGACGTGGTGGCTTGGTCATAGGCGGAGTGTGACATTAAATGAAAGGAGGAAGTGGTCAGTGATGGGGAGTTGATCAGCTGTGCAGTTGGAGGGAGTGAGAACAGAGCAACAGTGTATGTCCTTTAATATGGGTAGGGAAGTCAGTGAAGATGTGGTAACCAGAGCTCTCAAGGCAGGATGAGAAGTCACGGGTGAGGGGGAGAGTAGTGTTGTCTAGGTGTATATTGATATCGCCCAGCAGAATCACATTAGGGGAAAGAGTGGAGAGATGGGCGAGTAGAGCAGCAATATCATTTAAAAACTCAGAGTGGGGCCTAGGTGGACGGTAAACAGTGGCCACAATGGTGGGAGTAGGACCAGACAGTTTACAGGCAATGCACTCAATAGTGGTGGGCGGATCGATCCAAATATCGATAGTATCGATACCAAGTCGGTATCGGTATCGGATCGATACTAGCCTGTTGGGATCGATTCTTTACTTTAAGTTCCGCTCTTGTTTGCAATGCTGCGGTTTCGGCAAAGAGGAAACAGCCAGGTCACCGAACTCGCTGCTCCTGTGTCAGCACAGAGCAGGAACACTTTGCTCCCCCTCCCCCTCTTGTGTTGAGATGTTGCGCCATCACGCGAGTCACGTGACGCAAAGCAAAAAACTTGATAATAAAGCATTTTCTATTTAATTATAAACTTTGTTCTCTAACTATTTAATAATAAAAAAGGAAACATCACAAAAAACACTTGAGGTCATGAAAATTAATTGAGATTTAGCAATTCAATGAAGCATCCACTTTATTTATTGAAAAGTATCGGTATCGGTATCGATATCGGCGATACTGGCCCATATTTACTTGGTATCGGATCGATACCAAAATATGCAGTATCGCACACCACTAGCACTCAAATGAGCTGGATGCAGGGCAGAGACGGGAATCACTTTCCACTTCTCGTGGTGAATTATCGCGAGACCTCCGCCGCGACCTGAGCCACGGGGTTGCGAGAGGACCAGAAGGATTTTATTGGTTTGGAGTTGTCGATATGGAAGTTCTGGCGGGAGCCTCGTGGATGTAACGTCGGCGGGGCAGGAGAATGTCGTCCCGAGGGCGGAGCACCGCAGGTGGAGGCTCAAACAGGTGAAAACGTAGCCGGAGGAGCTCTGTAGCCGAGTACTGGAAAAGACCAGCCACGGGTCGGTGGAATATCGACAATGTAATCCAGGCAAGTGCCGACCAAAAGAGAAACTTGGCGGGCAACATTTTTAACCGAGAAGCCAGGTGAGCTTACTAAACACAATAAAACAATAAAAACAGCCGGTGAGTAGCGGCAGCAAGACGCGCCAGCGTGCACTCCCGACAAAACACACTCGGATGGGGGAAAAAACAAACAAACAAACAAACAAAAAAACAAAAACAAAACAAACAAAAAAACAAAAACAAAACAAACAAAAAAAATAATATATATATATATATATATATATATATATATATATAATATATATTATATATATATATATATATATATATATATATATATATATACTAGTATGTATACTATATACTAGTAATGTATACTATATAGTATACATACTATAGTATACATACTAGTATGTATACTATATAGTATACATACTATATAGTATGTATACTATATACTAGTATATATATACTCAACATGTTCAGACTGAGCCAACAAACCATTTTAACAGGATAAATTGAATATTAACTAAATGTGTGGGTCTAGGTAAAAAAAATGTATTTTCCTGAAAACTGTCAAAATGGATGTATTGCATTTTGGAAAAGAGCTCTTCATGTAGGCTATATACACAGTATGTATATATATATATATATATATAGTATATAGTATATATATATATATATATAGTATATATATATATATATATATATATATATATATATATATATATATATATATAGTATATATATATAGTATATATATATATATATATATATATATATATATATATATACTAGTAAGATATTAGCAGGTAGCATATCGGGAAGGCCCCGATAACGGCCAAAAAATGCTGTATCGGTATCAAACCGCTGTCAAAATAAACCCGATAATTTTCACCGATAAAATAATAACGTGCTCGCCTCCTCCAATGCCTTGGTAACATAAACAGAGCCCCTCAGCACTGTAGTCTTCTCCCCAGCAGGTGGCAGCAGTGTACTCAATTTGCTATGAAAAAGCAGGAAATAGATGCACTCACTTGCGGTGAAGGAAAACAAACAACGAGAGTACTGTTGGATTCTGTTTGTTTTATGGACATTATCAATACAGTTGTTTGTAATTGTTAGTTTAGAGGTGTATTTGACCTGTCCTGCACAGAGTTTTCATTTATTTTAGTTAGTTATTTAAGTTTGAATGTGAACTGGGGGGTATATTACGAAGCTCGCTGAACATACCCAGGCTTTCTTGGGAAAACCTGGATTGCTAAATACGAAACTCGCGATCAGAGTTAAACGGTTCCACGAAGCTCACTTAAAGTAAATTTGTCAAGCCAGGTTTTCCGCTTTAGTTTCAATGCGCGTTCACATAAAAAGGGCGTAACCCAACGATATTCACCTTGACGCAATGGATCCGACGGAGCGAACACGGGCTATGTATGTCACTCAGGAGGAGCAAGTAGTGATTATGAACTCATACGAGGAGTTTAAAAAGCAAATAACGGCAAGGGGCGATACAGTTGCCCATAATAAGGCTAGGGAGGCGTGCTGGCAAAAAATAGCAGATTCTGTGAATGCGTAAGAATTGTTCGCCATTAATCCCAATAGAGTGCATATGATTGCAAAATGCAACCTCCAACTTGCTTTATTGTGCACTTTAGGGAATTCCTTTCAAATACATACTATATGTAATAAACGGATTGCATGTGCTGGAAAGTAGCGACGGCGGTGTGGTGGATTAGGATGTGAGCTGAATGCCAGCGTCCGGGGTTCATCTCTTGCCTGTCCATCATGCCTTTTACCCCCATCTAGATTACCAAACTGGATAATTCCATAACATTAATTAATAAGTATTCCATATGACATAAGAAATATAACTTGATGAACTACACTTCACTTGGGAATCTAACCCAGCGCACAGAATCTGAAGACTGACGCGCTACCGCCACTCCTACCGCCACTCATTCACGTATAGGCTACAGGGGCCTCATGTACGAAGGTTGCGTACGCACAAAAACGTGGCGTACGCAAAAGAAAATGGCGTTCCACGCTCACGTTCAGATGTATGAAACGTGAAATGACCGTGGAAATGCGCGGTGCCTCACGTCAACTTCATGGCTGGCGTACGCACGTTTCTACAGCTATTGTTCCTTTGGCGACACTTAGAGGTGACGCTGGGAAACTGTTGATAATGTCAAAAACAATTAGTCATCAGAGTGATGTGCACGTCAGAGACACACTTATGAACAACTAACACACCCACCGTGTTTGCAATTATACGGGTGGATATAAACGCATGCGCAATGTGATGAAGAAAATGGTATTACCGATGGCAGCGTTAGCGTTATTAGAGGACCTTGCAAATGGTGCAATCCGACGTGAGCGGGTATTTAGGGAATGCGAGGATTTACTTGCAAACGATGACAATTGGCTCATAAGCCGATTTCGAATGTGCGACAAAGTATGCGGGAGTTATTAGCGTTACGGAATTTGCTCAAAAACAGCGCCACCTAGTGGTCTTCCAAGTGTGCGGCATGAAAGTGACGCATAGAATATATTCCTCCGCTTCACCTCCACCTTCAGATACGAACACTTATTTTTCACCTGTGTGTGTGCGCTGCTCGGACCCCACGGCATTTACAGCCTCACACACGCGCTCCCACTCATCTCCTTCCTCTTCATATTGATCCCTGCTGACGGGACCAGAGAGAATCTCCCTCCGCAGCTCCACGTCATTCACCACAATCTCCAACTCGGACTCTGTGAAATGTCTTTTCGTTCCTTTGTTTATGCTTGTGTTATACCCATAGAGTGCAAGCTGACTCAAGGGTTGGCATATTTTAGAAAAGATGTTATTCTGAAAGAATCAATTAAACAAAAAGACAAGTGAGTCGGCTGGTCTTCAGTGGCTTTACTGGTCCCGGTTAACTGCCAACTGAAGAATGCAGCGCAGCCCACCGTTTATATAGCCGCGGGTGGTCTCGTGCCTTTAATAATAATAATAATAATAATAATAATAATAATAATAATAATAATAATACTTAAAATTGAATGGGGGGTGTCTGTAAAAATGCCAAATAAAGTCCATATAAAATAACACATTTAGTAAGTGGCAATAATATATAAATATCCTCTGTGCCACACTTGCTTGTTTTATCTGATCGGATAGAGGTGAATCTCAGGTCCAGGGCCTATTTACATAGATTTGCATATTTAAATGAGGGCGTGGACAGGGAGGAGTTTGCCACATCTGCACGTGCGCTCAGTCCCACGTTGATCGGGATGTACAAAAGAAACGCGCTTGGATCCATGCGTACGCACACTTTGATACATCTGAATTTATTTGTGCGTACGACAGTTTCGGGGTTTTGGCGTACGCCAAAATCCACGCAAGTCTTCGTACATGAGGCCCCAGGTGTTTTATTTTACCTACAAGTTGATAAAATCCTTCCTTGACAGTTTGTGTTGGCAAAAAGTTGGGACACACCACGAACATATGTAGCAATGTATTTAGGGCAGCTACAACCTTGCGTATCGCAAGGCACACTGTATTTTTGCTTATATGTTCGGCATCACCAATATGCAAATATGTACCCGTGGCAAAACATCGCAGTGAAACACAGACACACTGCTTCTTTTTGTAGCATTGCCTACATAAGGTCCAACAAGGACGACCAAATAGCGAATACCCTCTGATGAGAACCTGTATCTCTCATACAGAATATCCTCAGGCAATGCCAAGGGATCGGATCTGTCCCGAAAGCGGCGTTCAGCTTTAAGAAGCCGATCTAATCGTAAAGTTTTAGCTGAAAACCTCCTCCCGACCAGGGGCCTCACTTATAAAACTCTGCGTGAAACCCTCCGTAGAACATTGCGTACGCCCAAACCTCAGAATGTGCGTACGCACAAAAACATTCCGATTTATAAAACCTTGCTGCGCACACCTGCACGCACTCTTCTCGTTATAAATACCAACATGCGTCTAATTTGGCGTGCGTGCACGAGCGCTCTGCTCCTCCCAAGTCCATCCCTTAATAGTCCTTAAAAGGTCAATGCTAATTAATCACTTAATATTTATAAGTAGGAAGGAGCCTTTTCTGACCAATCATTAGACGGAAAAATGGATGCACCTTTTAAAAAGAAAGCGTGTTTTTCGGATTCGGCGATCGAAGTGCTTCTAAATGAAGTAGACCAACGCAAGTCTATTTTGTGGCTTATTTATCAAGCTCATTATTTAAATGTTTAAGTGATACAGTTGGTCTGGCCGAGGATTGTGATTTGAAAGGGCTGTAGTGTGTTGAACATAATTTTGCTTTAATTCATATTTCATAATGGGTGCTTTTCATAAAATAAATATATAAATGAATAAATAGGCTAACTCATATGTGGTGCGCAATGTGCGTTGGGTCTAGCCTAGAACTCTAGACACCCCCTAGCGGTAGCAAATTTATTTGGCAGCTAGGTAGGTCTAGCACTAGCCTGGCAAGCCAGACCCACATCAGAAAGATGTAGGGTCTGGCTCAGCTCCATTGGCAGTGTGGGCGGGATAAACGATTGTCTTTCAAGTTCCCTCTGCACGCAATAGGATAGCGCCACAACCAATCAGAGCAACGAAGAAGGTTACGTAGTCAGAGCGACGGCTCTGACTACGTAATTAATCACAACTCCGAATACATATTTCTTTTCGAGGAAAGACTTCAGTGCCGTTCTTTGTTCTTTTCTCAAATAAAATGTTAACTTCAAGTCTTAAAGAGTCGCGGCCAAAGCCGAGTCGAAAGACAACCGTTCGCCAGCAGCAGCAGCCATTGTTTACCTCTAACACGGAACCGTCGCAACTCTGTCGTCATGGTAGCCCGGCTTCCGACTCCGCCCCTCACGCTGTGATTGGTCTGACATCCTTGGTGTTTCCAGCACCAAAAAGCTGACGGAGCAGTGCTAGACCCATAGACATATATACATAGACGCCTCATGACGTGCTGGAACGTAACCCAGCGTCGCCGCCATATTGGTTGGGTCTCCTCACTCTAGTCTAGCATAGGAGTCAACGGGAGAGCAAGCTATGCCAGTATTTTGTGCAGCGTACGGCGCAGTATTGACACCAGATCGCGTGGGATTACCTTTCACAAGTAAGATTGAACAATAATTCTTATTATTTAAAAAAATATATATATATATTAATTCGTCCTGTATCATAAATAAATCTCTGCCATTTGTAACAAACCAAACCGTGTGAAAATCCGGTAAAAATTCGGGGAGTTATGCTTATTATTGTAGTTGGGGATACACCTTCCTCCATAGAAATGAATGCACTGGGGACCCATACAAGATGGCGGCCGCGCTGCTACGTCAGCTCTAACGGGCAGCGTCAGTCTATGAGGCGTCTATGTATATATGTCTATGGCTAGACCTACACTAGCTGCCAAATAAATTTGCTGCCGCTAGGGGGTGTCTAGAGTTCTAGGCTAGTCTAGCACGGCTCCATCGGCTTTTTGGTGCTGGAAACACCAAGTATGTCAGACCAATCACAGCGTGAGGGGCGGAGTCGAAAGCCGGGTTACCATGACGACAGAGTTGCGACGGTTCCGTGTTAGAGGTAAACAATGGCTGCTGCTGCTGGCGAACGGTTGTCTTTCGACTCGGCTTTGGCCGCGACTCTTTAAGACTTGAAGTTAACATTTTATTTGAGAAAAGAACAAAGAACGGCACTGAAGTCTTTCCTCGAAAAGAAATATGTATTCGGAGTTTTGATTAATTACGTAGTCAGAGCCGTCGCTCTGACTACGTCACCTTCTTTGTTGCTCTGATTGGTTGTAGCGCTATCCTATTGCATGCAGAGGGAACTTGAAAGACAACCGTTTATCCCGCCCACACTGCCAATGGAGCTGAGCCAGACCTTACATCTTTCTGATGTAGGTCTGGCTTGCCAGGCTACGTTGGGTCCGCAATGAGCTCCGGGGGTTACAGCATCTTCTTCTTCTTTTGGCGTTATTGGCGGTTTGCAAACACATATAGTGCATTACCGCCACCTTCTTCCTGTGGTCGTCTCCAGAGTTCACTGTTTGAAAAACTTTGCGGGAGCTTTACTATGGAGCCAGTATCCTGTCATAATTCAAACCTGAAAAAAAAAGTTTCAAAGGCTTGTAAGTCTGTATTTGAAAACTCAACACCTTGTAAAAAAGGTTTTGCAACTCTGAAAAAAGCGATTATAGCCTGAAAAAAAAAGTCAAACATCTGCAAACATGATTTTGTGTTCTATTTTATCTTCTTCATCATTTTCACCAACACATTTTCAAAGCTAAAATGTTTTCACAAACACATTTTCAAAGTTTAAAAATGTTCACCAGCGCATTTGCAGAGTTTCAAATCTGACACTGTTCTAACAGTGTATTACTTTGTTTCCCGGTTTCGAAACCTTGTAAATGGGATTCTGCAAACAGCTGTTCAAACATTGAGAAATACGTTTTGAAAGGTTGAATATTTATTTTTAAAAACTTGTAAAGGTGTAAATTTACACCACTGCAATGTATTTTTTCAGAACTTAATTTTCAGCACTGACTTTTCAGAGATTTGACCACACGGGCGCAAGCTTGCGAGTCACGTGATTATTGACAGTGTTCTGTCGCTGTTTCGTTTTGAAACTGAAAACGTGGTTCTGAAAAAAGGAAAAAAAAAACCTTCCTGGGGGCGGGACCATCTTGCTCTAAACCTATTGGTTGCTCTCTGCTGAGGTACAGTCCAATCACATGCACCGTTGACCGGGCTGTGCGGGATTGACAGTGCTCTGCCGATGACAAGAATAACAAGCGACTTGCGTGGTTGATTTTGTTGTCTATTTTCTGGAACCATGGCTGGTAGACAGGTGAGCAATTTTATTCTGTATTGTTTGCGTTCTAACCACCCGCGAGCCTCCTGCGGCTCGCCAAGCTGTAATTTGCAACACGTTCTCATCCCAACTCGTAATATACCGACGGTTTGTCACGCCCCTAGACGTGATACTGACGCAAAAGGTACCCTCCCGCGTCTGTGTGAAACGATCTGGGTTCTCATAAACCCGTTTGCGGTGGTAAGAGACGAGCAGAGTCTACAGCGTCCGCTCGCAGAGCAGAGTCTACAGCGTCCGCAGTCTACTGTGAAACAATTCACTCCAAAAAGGGTTAGGGTTATGGTTAGGGTTAGGGTTGTGGTTAGGGTTAGGGTTAGCGTAATCTATCACCGTGACTGGGTTATTATTGGAGTGAATGGACGCTGTAGACTAATTTGTGGCTCGCATGGCATAAATAATAGTCATACTTTGCGGTCACGTTGTCACGATCCCTGTGTTGGAGGGTGCTTTCCCCCCTCTGTTCTCCTCTCTCCCTCTCCCTGCAGTGCGGGAGCGCAGAGGTGGGCGGAGCCCACTCATGAGACACACCTGAGCACCATTTGCTCATTAGGACAGACTATTTCTACCTGCTGGATTGTCACTTCAGTGCCGGAAGATTTCCATGCAAGCACATATGTCTCGCCACTTTGCTCCGCGCTTTCTCCCTCCGTACCTCCAGCTCCAGCGATTCTCCTTTGAGGTTGAATTCTTTTGTTACTTTGTTTCCAGTTTTTCCCTGGACTCTTTTTGTTGAACTTTCATTCTCGAGCTAAGCCTGAACTATCAGATCCATTGGATCCTTTTTGAGTTGCCACATTGTTTTCCTCTTTTTGTCGTTCTTTTGTTACTTGCCCCATGTGGTATATTTGCGTTGCTACTTTTTCCACTTAAAGTGTGATTTTGAGTTTTACTACATTTTCTCTATTTTTCAGTTGTGTGCGCCCTGAGCCCCGTTTTCCCCAGCGGTGATCCTGAGTTGTTTTTCTCCCTTTTTTGTTAATAAATATTGTTATTGTATCTGCATTTGGGTCCTGGCCTTGTCTTTAGATTCTCGTACCGTAACACACGTGACTACCATGGATACCTGGAGGGCAACAAACGCTGGCAAAATGGCGACGAACAACGTCCAACCAGGGGAATTGCAGCCTTGCAGATTTCCGATACTTAAATAAATCAACTATTTAGACCATTTGTCACAAAATGTTAAAATTAGATACGAAGAGAAGATAAACATACTCGGAACTTGTGATCCATACACAGCACCCGCTGATGTAGGTTATTCATTGCTTTGAAGCTGGCAAAGACTCTACCAGATCGTGAAACGATCTGGGGGTTCTCATAAACCCGTTCGCGGTGGTAAGAGACGAGCAGAGTCTACAGAGTCCATTCACTCCAATAATAACCCGGTCACGGTGATAGATTACGCTAACCCTAACCATAACCCTAACCCTTTTTGGAGTGAATTGTTTCACAGTAGACTGCGGACGCTGTAGACTCTGCTCTGCGAGCGGACGCTGTAGACTCTGCTCGTCTCTGCTCGTCTCTTACCACCGCGAACGGGTTTATGAGAACCCAGATCGTTTCACACAGACGCGGGAGGGTACCTTTTGCGTCAATATCACGTCTAGGGGCGTGACAAACCGTCGGTATATTACGAGTTGGGATGAGAACGTGTTGCAAATTACAGCTTGGCGAGCCGCAGGAGGCTCGCGGGTGGTTAGAACGCAAACAATACAGAATAAAATTGCTCACCTGTCTACCAGCCATGGTTCCAGAAAATGGACAACAAAATCAACCACGCAAGTCGCTTGTTATTCTTGTCATCGGCAGAGCACTGTCAATCCAGCACAGCCCAGTCAACGGTGCATGTGATTGGACTGTACCTCAGCAGAGAGCAACCAATAGGTTTAGAGCAAGATGGTCCCGCCCCCAGGAAGGTTTTTTTTTTCCTTTTTCAGAACCACGTTTTCAGACCTTTGACTCTAAAGGAGTTTCAAAACGAAACAGCGACAGAACACTGTCAATAATCACGTGACTCGCAAGCTTGCGCCCGTGTGGTCAAATCTCTGAAAAGTCAGTGCTGAAAATTAAGTTCTGAAAAAATACATTGCAATGGTGTAAATTTACACCTTTACAAGTTTTTAAAAATAAATATTCAACCTTTCAAAACGTATTTCTCAATGTTTGAACAGCTGTTTGCAGAATCCCATTTACAAGGTTTCGAAACCGGGAAACAAAGTAATACACTGTTAGAACAGTGTCAGATTTGAAACTCTGCAAATGCGCTGGTGAACATTTTTAAACTTTGAAAATGTGTTTGTGAAAACATTTTAGCTTTGAAAATGTGTTGGTGAAAATGATGAAGAAGATAAAATAGAACACAAAATCATGTTTGCAGATGTTTGACTTTTTTTTTCAGGCTATAATCTCTTTTTTCAGTGGTGCAAAACCTTTTTTACAAGGTGTTGAGTTTTCAAACACAGACTTACAAGCCTTTGAAACTTTTTTTTTCAGGTTTGAATTATGAATTATGAGGATACTGTCTCCATACTTTACTCCAGGGTGAAAGGATGCGTAGAGCTGCGCACTCTTTTCCGCAAGGTTTTTTTCTATAAATCACGACGTTGGCGGTGAAAGATGCGTACGTACATTTCATCCCTGTTTCCGCAACATTTTCGTGCGCAGAGACCTTTATAAATGAGGCCCCAGGTTTGGTTGCCAGCATAAGTTACCATGGTGATATAGCGACGCTAAAAGAGAGCGACTTTCGTAGGACAGCTAACCGAGACTTTGAACGCAACATACCTCGCTAACCCACTAATCGAGGTTCGTAGTACACCCCCCAGGAACTGTAAAGTGCAAGACTTTATTATTGTTTGATGGCAGCAGACAGGAATATTTCAAAAGTGTCTAGTAGACTACCTCAATAACAAATACAAGTGGAATTTCAAATACTATGTAAAAAAAAATTAAGTAAATAAATGTTTCATTTTTACTATATTTAATTTGTATACTCATCTAATTCAGTAGTGAAAGCAGACACTTAGAAACTGAGTATTGATTGATTGATTGAATACTTTGGGCAGAGGGGCTTGTTTCCATTGTGGTCCTGTGTATAGTGTTCAGTAGGCCTTAAAAATCTTAATGTCAAGGCACTGAAAATATGAAAAATACAAATATAGGCTATTAAATATCGGTATCGGAATCGGTATCGACAGATACCACCCTGCAAATATCGGATATCGGTCATAATTTCAATATCGTGCATCTCTAATAAATACTATATAGTATACATACTGTATAGTATGTATGTCTATGCTCTGCCTCCCCCCCTCTGCTAGACGGTTGCTATGTGCATCGCCGAGAGACGCGAAGACGTCATTTTTGAGCGCACCCCCTCGCGCGGGAGAGGTCCGTCTTTTGCTGCTGTGTTCTCGCGGGTTCAGGTGTGTGTTCCCGGCAGGTGAACGACCCCCGGCCAGGGGACATGTCCCAGTCCTATAGCTATCAGTACATTACCAACATATTAACCGATACATAATCAGTCCAGCAGGCAAAACAAATGTGCAAAAAGAACATGTTCAATATCAACTGAAAATGTCCAGAGAGCGAAACCAAATATTCAGGACAATAGTTGAAATTTCATTAGATTTGCTTTGCTTTAGTGCAATATGACTTTGAATCAACATTGCTAGCTCGACTTACATACAAGGCTAGCAACATACCATTCCAAAGGATAACTTCGGGATTTTTCAACCTGGACCCTATTTTCCCGTCATACTGCGGACAACCATTTTTGCAATTGGTTCAGTAGGCTACTGAGCGAGAGGGCCTCAGCCGCGGGCAGTAGGCCTACTATATGGGATGGGATGGGACTGGCATAGTAATCCTGAAGCACTTCCGCACAGCAGTATTGGCAGTATATGTACACTCAAGAGATAACTTTTTTGAGTTCGGTATCCAGATTGAAGCATCAGTAATCAAAGGGCACTTTATTTCAAACATAAGTAAATATAAGACACACATTTAAGGTTTGGTATTTACAAACATTACGCATTATTTAAAAGCTATACATAAAGGATGTTGTGCCTATAGATGGACCTATATTCACAATATGTGCACATTTAAAAATGTGAAGCAAGATCAAGCAAGCTCTTTGCCGGCGATGTGGGCTAGCCCCATGAAAGCAACTTATTGCAAATTAATTTCTTTGTTTTTTATATCTTTACATCTCTTTACCAAAAGTAAGTTGGTAGATTTTATTTGAACAATAATTAATCTTGCAGCAATGTCGCCTAACATCATCGATCACTTATATACAGAAAGATTGGAAACATTATGCTCTAATAAAAAAATGCCAGTGTAAACAAGCTTCAGTATCACAAAACCTTCAAATATTGCACATACATTCATAAATATACTTATATCCTGTGCTTTTCTGTCTGTGTAGATGTATGTTCCATATGGTCAAGTACAACTAATAAAATAATGAGTTTCTATTGAAACGGACTGAAGAGATAATGGACACACACATGCACACCCCCTCCTCCCCTCCCCCAACACACACACACATGCACACACCCCCGCCCCCCACTCACACACACACGATCCCCCACGCACAGACCTTTGTTCCTCACTTTTGTAGGCACACATAGCAAAAAACTAAACTAAACATTCAACTAGTGTGTAAGCATTGTGTTTGTAACAATGTCCCTTCTGTTTTCACTGTCAACCGCATCATCCGTGGTCCTCCTTGTAGTCTGGAGATGAGCACACGAGTCTGGCACACATGCCTCTTCCATCTCCAGAGAGAGAAAGAGAGACAATCTTGTTCCATATGGATCTCTGCTTTAATTCTTTGGTCAGGTTCTGTGGGGAGCTGCAGTCTTTACTCAAACTGTCCTTTCAGTCGGTTTGTTTTGTCGTAACAGTGGTGGATTGGAGGGTGGAGAGATTGGGAATAGATACGGAGGGGGTGATGGTTGAAGAACATCAGCCATTCTGTATGGGATCCACCTGCAGATCCCTGATTTAAGTTAGACAAAATAAAGAAAAACACCCGTTGTCCAGTCCTCCAATCAGGAGCTCTTGTGTGCTGTCTCAGGCATCTGCTGATTGGTCAGATGTGAGCTGCTCCCGGTCGCTGATGTCATCATCAACCGGAGGTCGTGCTCGATCAAAGAAGCCACACTAGAGAGCGAAACACACAACATCCTGTTAATATCCTGCACATCCTGTCAGAGAGCCATACAGTCTTAGCTCACATATATAGCTGTACAATTGCATGTGAGTATAATTTTGTTTTAGTGTGTGAGTGTGTGTTTGTGTGCATGCATGTGTATGCCTATGTTTGTGTCATGTTGTTTTCATCTGTGTATGTGTGTGTTTCTGTACACATTGGGCATGTACCTTCCACATTGCTAGCGTTAGCATAGCTAGGACCAGCAGTCCCAATAGTATGGCCAGGATGATGACCCAGAGCGGAACGGCGAACGATACGTCAGGAGTCCCCCACAACACCAGTGTGCCCATCTGAGACACACCAGGAATACATCAGAAGGCATCTACACCCTTTTTGCGTCTCTGTTTATGTGTGTACATCATAGACTGTAAACAACATAGTGTAAACCATTGGTCACCCAATGGTTTAACCACAACCATTTTGAGGCTGTTACTTTGCCTTCTACGTAGCGACGCCATTATTTGAGATTTTTGCAACCAGCAGCGGCACATTGAGGGGGGACTTGAATGGCCGCCTTGCACTAGTCCAGGGGTCGGGAACCTTTTTTGCCTTGAGAGCCACTTTTACAAAAAAAAAAAAAAAAAATCTCAGAAGAGCCACATAAAGACGGTTACAAGCAAAAGTTTGGATATTTAACTTACATAGGATATGTTGCTGCAAATTGTGCATGGTGAGTGTCGAAGTGGCGGTTATAATTGCATCGTTTCCACTGGCGTAACAACATGATGATAGACCCCGGCGGTGTTACGCGCCCCCCCCCCGGTCGGTCTTCGGATAGACTGTAACTGCCTATTTGCCACGAAGCCTTGTCATTATAGGGCCAGCGTGCGTGCGTGTGTGTCTGCGTGTTGGGAGAGTCGGGTTGATTAAAAAAAATACGGTTTTCTCCGAATGTAATGACGTGTTTCAATCGACACAGCTCTCCCCTAGTATTGACTGTTATTTTAGCATTATATTAGGGTAGACCTAGTCTGATTCCTTGATTACATTTTTTTCCCCCCTCAACTAATTTCGTCCGAGAGCCCCGGCCGTCGGCAAAAGAGCCACATGTGGCTCGCGAGCCATAGGTTCCCGACCCCTGCACTAGTCTATTGTCAAAACGCATTCATACTTGATCCTCAATAACTTTTGAATGAAACAAAACTGGGACGTCGCAAAACACATAATATGGAGATGATAAAGTCACTGAGATCCTAACCGAACAAAGAAAAATGTGTTTTACGAGAATTAAATTCCATTTCTTCCCATTGACATAAAATGGTTGCTGGTCCCTCTGCATCCAACCACCACGAGCCACCTAAAAGCTGTTAAAGGGAACATGTCAGTCAGCCAACACAGTCAACACACTGATCCTACCGAGGTGCTGTGGTGCGGCAGGCTGGTGGGCTGGATGCGGTAGGGCAGGGCGGTGACCATGAAGGACACCGTAGAGTTCAGAAGGTACGGGTCGTTACGCCGCTGCAGGAGGACATGATTGTGATGTTAGTAGACCAGCTTTTTGGGTGTGTGTGAGTTTAGACAAGTTGAGTACTATGATTTAGTGTTAAAAAGAAATGATAAGCAATGAGAGGCAAAGGAAAGTCACATTTTTGTCTACTCTTTTAGAGTAAAAGAGTGAACAGAGAGAAAGAGCAAGAGAAAGAGAGAGAAGAAAAAAAGGACAGTTTAAACTCCATTCCCTACAATACAAACCTGTAGGAAGGTGTGGGCCCAGAGTCTGGAACGGATTTTCACCACCGCACTCTGACCCCGGTCCAGACGGCCGACCACACACAGGATCTTCAGGCAGATGATGTTGCTGCAGTTCTGATACAAGAGATACAGACAGGAAGAAAAGAGAGAAGAGGAGACTGTGTTGGATGACTGTGCAACACAGACCCAGTGATGCTCCCTGAGGAGGAGAATGTGGTCGCTCTGGAGGCCTACCAGGGTTTTGCTGCTGTAGTCGTGCTCATCAGTCACAGATCGTCTGTGGCGACGAGACACAGCACTGCCATTCCTTAAGAAGCCCAGCAACTCAGGGGTGTCCTGGAGAGCAGAGAGCTAATGGAGAGAGAGAGAGAGAGAGAGAGAGAGAGAGACTAGAGACTACATAGAGAGCAAGAACAACTGGACCAGAGATGTATTCTTTATCTGAAGAACAAATAATTCAAGCTATGCTCCAAGAGAGATCCTGAACATATATCTATTTACATTTAGACACATTTTGATCCATAAGAGATACTGCAGAAATTAACATCACATGTTCCACTAATGTAAATACTGGGTACGTGGATGTGTTAATGTTCACAGTCCTTGGTGCTATTTATTTTCAAGTGTTCCCTTCCACAGCTTGTGTCAAGTTCTCGCCCCCCTGCAAGAGTCTGCATGGAACTAAGGAACAGGGACTCTTGTGAGGGCTGATTCTTTCAAGCTGTCACTACGGGACAGGGGGGATCAGGAGGAAATAGAGGGGGGGGGGACCTGACCACTGCAACCACGGCAATATAGCGGGCACTAGCTCAGAGCAATCTGTTTCAAGACATATGGAACAGCACCAGGAGGAGGACAGAGACAGGAGAAGCAGAACAAAGGTATACATTGAATTATAACATGTGGTATTGACTGACTAATGATGGTCTGGTCAAAAAGATTTATGAAAGTACTTTATGTTGAAATGTGTGATATGTTAAGTTTACATTTAATACAAAACAAAATTGTTCTCTAATGGTCTTGATTGCACATCTTACGATACAAGAACAATTCCAAATATTTACTTTGCTTCCACAATTGGCTATCAAGGATGGACTGAATGACATAATGGTAAATAATAAATATAAGGGAGAAGGTAATGTGAGGGGGAGCTCATCATCATGAACACAAAACTGAGCGGCATAAGTATGCTGGCCAGCATAATAATACATGGTTTGTTCTGAACACCTACTGTATGGTAATATTAATGATATCTGACACAAATGATGTCAAACCACTGATTAGAAAGCTCAAGCCTTAAAACACTAGAGAGGAAAAAACTAACATTTAACAGAACATAAGCACATAACATATATAACATACATTTTCCAACTGCATTTGAAACTGCTGTCTTATGGGTGATGTTCTTATTATTTCCCCATGTTGGTTCAAGCTGAAACATGTTGACATCACACTTGAAGGTAGGCTCGTTTGCTTGTCATAATTTGCTCATTTTTGTGAGCCAGTAAGACTCTAGTGAAGAGACCCAGAGGGGAAGGGTTGTGTCTGACCTTGACTACATCTGGTTTCACTGCACCATACCAGCCATAAAAAAATAGTCATAACAGAGTTTTGATCCAACTTGTAGAATAGAATGTGTGTGTGTGTGTCTTTGTGTGAGTGTGTAATACCTGTAGACCTAGCGGGTTGAGGCTGCCGTTAGCCCTGCAGCTGATTGGCCCATCGGTTTTAATCTCCATGGCATAGAGCAGGTTCTCGTCACGGAAACGCGACGGCCAGCCCATTTGGAGCTCTGCTTCCTGGATGCTGCTGGGACCAGTGTTATGGAGCTAGAGAGAGAGAGAGAGAGAGAGAGAGAGAGAGAGGTGGAGTTGTTAGGGTGAAGATAGGATAGCGAGAGTCAGAACAAAAAGAGGAGTTTTAAAATAACATTTTGGTCTTAACCCCTTTCATGAGGAGCTCTCGTGGGGGCCCATGCTATAATTGGGTTATCATAACTGAACTGGACGATGACATCAGCCACCTGGGTTTTGAGGCTAGACCAGACTAATGCAGCCATCTGCACCCTGGGACTGCAACAAGACACGGATACAACCTACAGCATCACCTGGCTCGCTGCAACACACAAAAACTAGACGATAAGCCAATTATGGATTCAAATGAACCATCAATTCAATAAGCCCTCTCTTGTTACCCTTTTCGTACACTCCCCTCCTTCTCTTCCTCCCTCTTTCTTTCTCTTTTCTCACACACACACACGCGTATGGGGGGCATTTTATGCCAGCGAACTATACTAAAATGCGTGTACAGCGCCTATGCATGACATCAAACCTCTAACGTGCGCGTGTAAATTCATTCACTTTCAATGGACAGACGAGCGTTACGTAGGCGTCACGCAGACGCTGCACACGCGTTGTTGCGCATACGCCTACGTGACGTGTGTGTGACGGGTGAACTACGCCTCAAATACGTGACGTGAATACCACGCGTGACTGTTAAGTACAATTCTACATGAGCGTACAGGCACACGCTGTGTAGTGTTTGTGGAAATCCAATAGCGACGGGTCATTCGTGCCGTGCCACGCGTTAACGCAGCGGACGCCTGTGCGCACGCTCGTCTCAATGTACAAATAATCATTTACTTTATGATGACGAATTTTGAGTTTAACAGCTGCTTCGCTTCACAATTCAAGCAGTCCATGTATTACCAAGAGAGACGATGTGACAGTTTAGGCTATTTCAGTCACACGTGCACACGTTAAGGCGTCTGAAGCGTTGGCTTTAGTACAATAGTGACACGCGTTAACGCCTATAGCGTGCGCACGCCTATAAAAGGATGTTGAGGTATATCAGGGACTGTACCATTGCTCAGGCGCGAAACTGATGAAGAGGCTGTGCGCATTTACGCACGAGGTACACTGGATCATCAGGACCTGACAGTTATTCATTTCTATGTTCTGCAGCATATCGACACAGATCAGCTGTTACACAGTCTCAGGTTCATACAGGATTGTTTATAAGAAAGCATAAGTTATAGATGAACCCCAAGCCCCATCAAAGCTGTCAGGATATTTTTATTTTTAAGTAGCTGAAATTATTTTAATTATCCCTTTCACCCTTACTATCATTAAATATCAATTCGATATCATTCAAACCTTGAGAGAGAGAGAGAGAGAGAGACTAACAGGTCCATGTAGGCCTAGCTTTTGTCAGTTCGATATTTCGTTTTAACCAAAAAAAATGGGAAAACTGAAATACCGTGTTTTTTTTTTCTTTCTTTTTTTACATTTTAAACAAAAAACAATAAACAGACCGTTTTTTCCGGGGTTTTTTTGTCTGGGTTATTTGTACATTGAGACGAGCGTGCACACAGGCGTCCGCTGCGTTTGCACGTCGCATGACACTTCACCCGTCACCCTTTCAGTTTTAGTGTACTCGTGTGTGTGTGTGTGTGTGTGTATGTGTATGTGTACGGCCTTTCTTAAACGAACTGTGATTACTTTATCTGGGGGTCTTCCTACAGTTATTGTCTACCTCATTGACTTCTACTTTTGTACTTTTCTATTTGACCCTTCATCCCCTGGGCTTAACGGTCCATATGTTGTGTCCAGTCTGAAGTGCTCCATAACTCCACACACTCTCTCCCCTCTCTCTCTCTTCTCTCCCTCCTGTTCTCTCTATCCGGCCTCAACAGCAGTAATTACTTCAAAGGCCTTTGATCAGCCAGCACCCCGTGTTTTATGGAGCTACTGGTTTGTAGGACTGCGTGTGTGCATGTGTGTACATCGGTAAACCTGTGTGCCTTAATATGTGCTTCACCTCCACCAGAAGCTGCAAGCGTTACAGCTTAATTTACCCCCCATCCACACCTAGCCCCCCCCCTTCACCCTCTGCCTTTCATCTCCTCCATGTGTTGCGACCAACACATAATATTCAAGCCCGAAAAACCCTGGGCACAAAACCCTCAATTTTCTCCCACTCTGTTATTTCACCACCGTGGCACACACCCTATACCAGTCAACGTCAACTGGCGGCCCGCGGGCCAAATCCGGCCTGCCAGAGATTTCCATCCGGCCCCCAGAATAATACTGAATTCAGGAATAGCCTAATGCAGTGGTTCTCAAATGGGGGTAGACCCCCCCCCCCCCCCCCCCCCCCCGCCGTTCGTAGGTCCGGGGTGGGTTACGATCACGCACCCCCACCCTCCACCCCCCCCGTCGTTCACAGGTCCCGGGTGGGTCACGATCGCGCGCATCTGGCCCTTACAGTGTCTGCAGAGAACAAATCTGGCCCTTGGACAAATTTAGTTGATGACCCCTGCCCTATACCTTCCTCTCTTCCTCCCCAATACACACCCTGAGCTGCCACCAGGGGGTGCGCGAGAGGAAAAATGTAATGGCGGTCTGGTGTAATATTACACAATTACAGTGCAGTTTTTTAAGTGGGATTTTTCCATACAATAAAAAAACATGAACAGTAAACTAAACATTTCCTTTGTAATCCCTTTTATTTTAAATAAAAAAACTATAATTTCTTAGTTTTTGATAGAAACGTAGAAGAAGACAGCTGCTGTCTTCTTCTTCTTTTCCTCCGCGGCAGTGCGCCGCGACCGGCTCTGGGTCGGCTTGGAAGGGTTTGGGGGTGAAGGTGGCCGGCGGCTTCGGCCTCTGGCTTTACAGCGCCCCCCCGCTCCGACCTCGCCGCTTCCCGGGGCCGCGGACGCAGTATCTCGCTGCGCCTTCCTCCCCCCCCCCCGGGGGGGGGGGGGGACGGGGCCCCCTCGCCCCCGGCGTGACTGTCGACCGGGACGGACTGTCCTCAGTGCGTCCCAACCGCGTCGCGTCGTTCAGGGCGGGGATCCGGCTCACGTACAACTGGCGCAAGGGGTCGGCGGCGATGTCGGCTACCCACCCGACCCGTCTTGAAACACGGATCAAGGAGTCTAACGCACGCACGAGTCAGAGGGTCCTACGAAACCCCGCGGCGCAATGAAAGTGAGGGCCGGCGCGCGCCGGCCGAGGTGGGATCCCGGCCCCCTGTTTAGGGACTGTACGATATTTACCGGGGGGGGGGGGGAGGGCCGGTCGTCAGGGGGGGGAGGGCCTAGGATAATTTTTTTAAGCCTTAGGGGAGGGCCCAGGAGAATATTTTTGGCCTGGGGGGAGGGCCGAGGAAAATTATTTTATGGGGGGGCAATCGTCATGACTCATGCCGAGTTCGATGTTTAAATGAAAGATAGGATAGCCTGTAAGGAAGTGAACGTCTCCTTTACCATAACCATAACCCTTTTTGGAGTGAATTGTTTCACAGTAGACTGCGGACGCTGTAGACTCTGCTCTGCGAGCGGACGCTGTAGACTCTGCTCGTCTCATACCACCGCGAACGGGTTTATGAGACCCCAGATCGTTTCACACAGACGCGGGAGGGTACCTTTGGCGTCAGTATCCAGGGCTTAATTTGGGCCGGAAACACGCCGGCACCTCCAACGGTGGATCCGGCACCTTTTTTATTTTTTTAATCCCCCCCCCCCCCCCCCCCCCCCGCCGTCAGTGGTTTTACGATCGCGCAACCCCGTCAGTCCGCGGTCCCCCCCCCCCCCCCTCCCGTTGACAATCACGAACACCCCCCCCCACCCCCGGGCGTGACAAATCGTCGGTAGGCCTATATTACGAGTTGGGATGAGAACGGGTTGTCTGCCGAAACCGTCAAGTCTAAATCATGCGATAGGCGCGCACGATGACATCCTCACAGCATGCACACGGGCTGTGTGTGGACTCGGGTCTGCGGCTGAGTCCGCGGCCGGGTCCGCGGGTTCGGTGCTGGGTCCGCGGCTGGCGGGTCCGGTGCTCCCCCCCCCCCCCCCCCCCCCGTTGACAATCGCGCCGAATGTAGAGCATATTGTAATGCAGCGTTGAATGGATGAATAGCTTACATAAGGGTCCCCAGCACTTTTCAAACCACACTCAAGCTTATGGTTATTGTCCCCACCACTTCTAAAACCAAACTGACGCCACTGACCACATAGACCAAGAATTAGTCGCTCTTAGTCACAGTAGTTTGTGTTTTGTCTTATAATAGCCTATAAGGTACAATGTCATCAGCCAAGTTGTGAAATTATTGGGGGAGTCTCGTAACATTGATAAAAGCAGGCTTGTCCCCATTCTCAAGTTCAAGGCACAGCGTGGCATAAACCCCTGCTCTTGCTGCGTGTGTACCCGTGTGTGTGTATGTGTGCTTATGTGGCCGTTTTAACCTTGTAAACGTCATTTTCCGACCAATTTTATTTGATTCACGTAGCGGGGAGGGCCTAGGAGAATTTTTTTGAGCCGGGGGGAGGGCCCCGGAAAAAATAAAATTACCAGGGGGGAGGGCCAGGCAGAACAATTTTAACCCGATCGTCTGGCGACCGGCCCTCCCCCCCCGCTAAATATCGTACAGTCCCTTATCTGTTTCGGAGCCTATTCTCTTAATGTTGCGGATCGTTTGTAACTTCATTGCAATTTAATTCAATGTACTGTCGTTCTATTTTCCATAACCGTTGTGTTATAATGATGCTATAGGTCCACGGTCATTTAATAGGCCTATTGATGCAATTTTTCTTTTATGCGGCTGAAAATAACCGTAGGCCTACTTTCTGTCACTGAGCCGTGTCTGTCACTCATCCTCTTAAAAGTGGAAGCTTGTGCGTAGCTTTGTTGCATTATATTGAAACTTTGTTGATGTTGTTATTGTCATGCGTGTTCTGGTTATTTGCGCATGATTAAACATGAGTCTTTATATGGCGATAAAACAAAGCTTTGTTGCGTTTATTTATTTATTTTTTGAAGTGGGGATTGGGGGTGCGCCAACCCGGTTGGGATGTAGAAGGGGGTGCGCAGGAAAAAAAGTTTGGGAACCGCTGCCCTATACCTTCCTCTCTCCCTTCCCAATACACACCCTATAACGTCCTCTCCCTCCCCAATACACACCCTATACCTTCCTCTCTCTCCCCCCAAAACACACCCTATACCTTCCTCTCTCCCCCCAAAACACACCCTATACCTTCCTCTCTCTCCCCCCAAAACACACCCTATACCTTCCTCTCTCTCCCCCCAAAACACACCCTATACCTTCCCCTCTTCCATCCCCCATGAAGTGGAGCTGTAGGCCTGGCTGTCCCTTGTGTGTTTTTTTGGCCCTTACCTCATAGATGTGTGTGACTTGTGGCCCTACGTCGTCCTCTTTCAGAGGCTTCTCCTTGGGCTCCCAGCGAGGGAAGGGCAGCACTACCTGGGAGGGGTGGGACACCCTGGGGAGAGAGGACACAGCTCTGGTTAGTGTACTGGGTAGTGACCCAGTAACCACCAGTACAGTGGTACTTGTGTATACTAGGTCACTGTACTGGTTCATACTGGATAACTGTACTGGTGTATACTGGGTCACTGTGCTGGTGTATACTAGGTCACTGTACTGGTGGATACTAGGTCACTGTACTAGTCCATACTGGGTCAATGTACTGGTGTATACTAGGTCATTGTACTAGTCCATACTGGGTCAATGTACTGGTGGATACTGGCTCACTTAGAGCTACAACAGGAACTGAGGAACCAAGAGGCTAATCTGTATATAGGTATAAAGTGGTATACAGCCACATGTCAAGGACAGAGACAGAACAGACCAATTACAAACTCTGTCCTCCATTCTACCCCATGTGTCCTCTGTCCTCATCTTCCTAAGCCTGCTTTGTTTTAGTGGATGACCGACCTGACCCAAACCAAACAGAGAGCCATGTTTGAGCTTTGAAGTGCCCCAAAGTGTGTGTGCACGTGTATCACAAAGCATATGCAGAAGACGTTATCCCATGTGCACATGGTTAGCCCAAATCTATTTCAGGAATTGTATTCTCAACATGTTTCCCATCTGCATGCATCAACAACGCACACAATGTAAAACATATTGACAAGAAGAGACAATAAACCAGAGGTGAACGCGGGAGGCAATGAGCTGAGGCCAGACACAACAACAAAACCCCTCTCATGCATTCACCTTATCCCTGAGACAACACAACCTCAAAGAGCACACAGAGGAAACACACATTCTCAATCATATGTTTCACATCACACTACTACAGATGACATCACCGACTCACCCTCTCAAGTCCAACTGAGATCGGGCAACGATAGAGAGATTCAGCGTGACTGGGTTGCTGTCAGGGTTATCTTTGTTTGAGCTGGAGGGGGTGGGGGGTGGGTGGAGAGCGACACACACAACACACATTAAACAACACATCACACATCACAAATGAATGAATTGGTTTCAGAGAGTTTTTTTGGGGCCTTTTTGGGGTTTTAAAATACCAGAATGCTGACTAATAAGGACGGCGGATGGAGGCAACAAAGCCTCCATCCATGTGATTAGAGACATAAGATCTTGGGGATAAAGTGTGGAAAAAGCCCCTCATTGGGACCATGATTTATATGTATTCTGACTAATAAAGGGTTTTAGGCAGTGTGATAGAAACCCTCTTTAACAGTGTTTACCACGCGACGCATGGGAACCAACTGCCACGCAGCAGCGACACGATGGGCCGATGCTAACAGTCAACATGTTGTGTCACTACTAATTTCTTCTCTACAGTTCCTTGGGCCATCCGTCTCATCTCTCTCTCTCTCTCTCTCTCCCTCTCTCTTTCTCTCTCTCTCTCTCTCTCTCTCTCTCTCTCTCTCTCTCTCTCTATCGCTCTTTGTTCCTCTGCAAACCACAGAGACACCCGGACTGAAACATGGACACAATCATCTTTTTGTGTGTCTTGTGCTTGCGTAAGTGCACGTGTTGTTTTTTTTGTGTGTGTGCGACTGTGTGTGTGTGTGTGTGTGTGTGTGTGTGTGTGTGTTTCACCTGTGGATCTGAAGCTCGAAGCTAATCTTGGGCCCAGCGTCATCCAGCCTCTGAATAGAAAACCGCAGACCAACTGACAACTGGAGAAAGAGAGAGAGAGAGAGAGACAACAGAGATAATCAATGAGTAAGGAATGGGGATGGCAGAAAAAGAGGTGAAGAAGGGGGAAGTGAGGCAAAGTACCAGGGGGACTGGTAGAGACAGTTCAAAGCATGCATGCAGTCCAAGAGCACGTCATGACAGGGAACATCTTTATGAGTTTAGTGATAGACAGCAGCCCCTGTCTGCTAACTAGGTCCCTTTGCTAATCCCAGAGACTCTGCTGTCTGTGCTTTCTTCCTCAAGTGTGTGTGTGTGTTAACACACACACACGCACACACATGCATGCACGCACACGCACGCATGCACACACACAAACACACACACACACACACACGCACGCACACACGCACGCACACACACACAAACACACACACACACACACACACACACACGCTCACAGCCACAGTTAAGTTTCTTGTCTTCTAGCTTAATTCATAACACATGAAGTTAGTTCATCATCCACTTTACAACAAGAGCCTGCCTGTGTACATGTGTGTGTATGTGTGTATATGTGTTTGTCCATACCACATACTTTTGTATTTGTGTCTGAGGTGACCAGAAAGGTATGTGTGTGAGTGTATGTGTGTGTGCGTCTGTGTGTGTGCCTGCCCGTATACATTTACGCAGGCTCTTTAATATGTTAGGAGGTCACAAACGTGTGGTTCTAATGAGAGAAGTGACAGCATACAGAGTCAACCCAAGCCCTCTGACAGACAGTCCTGAGATTGAGAAGAGAGAGAGAGAGAGAGAGACAGAGACAGAGACAGAGACAGAGACAGACAGAGGTTGTAGGAAGGGGGGGGTGTTGTCTACAGAGTCAGAGTGTTTTTATGAGGGAGAGACAAGAGGAAATTAACTCAATAAAAACTCCAAAGAGACAAGGCAACAGGCAGTGGAGGCCAAATGTGTCTCAATGTTCCCGGAAGGTGAAGTTCTGAACACAGACATGTGTCATGTCCGCCACTCATCACGTCAGAGCCAAGAGAGCGCCCTGGTGAATCTTTAAAAACGTAAAATAAAAACCTCATAAATGCTTTGCGGGAGTCTATAAAGACAAAATGAAGGTTATTGAGTAGGCTGGTTAAGTGTTCCAATCCTTGTTGGGGGCTGGGGGGGACCACAGTGTAGTGACGGCATGGTCTCCCTGTTAGCCAGAGGAATGCATTTACACGTTCAACAGTATATAGGCAGGCATGGTTGTATAGGCTCCATATGTAGCTCCATTCACCCTCCTATACTAAACCCCCAAGCCTTCAGCTTGGGGGTCTGAGCTGCCACAGCTGGGGACCCAGGGTGGATGACCTGTGTCACCAGCCACAGGAATCAATGGGAGGCGATGAAATCTGTTAAGTTGCTCCATGTAACTCTGTAGGCCTGGTTTGGTATGTAGTGCATGAATGTATGTTCTGCATAAGCTCATGGACTCCTGCAGAGCCAATGGGGCGAGGGCGGGTAAATATAGGAAACATCTGGACTGCAGGGGAGCATGCATGTTTGTGTGAACACGTAATGCGTATGCTCACACACACACACACACACACACACATGTAGACCAATAAAAATATCTCAGAATGTCTCTTTCAAAGTGATGTGATTGGCTGCTCCTTCCCATCCATGATACCTGATGACCATTGTGTCACTGCCAGAGCAACAACACACCTCTAAGCAGGGCTTAACTACGGTGGCCCTGAAGTGCAAATCACAATGGCAAATCAGAAAACACAACAACAAATCAGAAAACACAACCCATCAGTATAACACTTTATAATAACTATCCGTTATAACTAGCTAACAGATCATTAGTAAACTGTTAATTAATGCGTTATTAATGTCTTGTTAAGTGTTTGTTAATAGTTTGTTAAGGATTCATAACGATGCCTTATAGATAGTTAATAGACCATTAATAAACTGTTAGTTAATGAGTTATAAATGACTTGTTAAATAACAGTTTGTTAAGAATTAATAACTGTGCCTTATAGATAGCCAATAGATAACTTACAAGCTGTTAGTTAATGAGTTATAAATGACTTTTTAACTGTATGTTAATGATTTATAACTATACCTTATAAACTAGTAATAGATCATGAACAAGCTATTAGTGAATTATTTACTAATGACTAAGTATATATATATATATATATATATATATATATATATATATATATATATATATATATATGTTATTGGGACGTTATTCTAAAGTTGCAACTATTCCTCATAGGGCGGCGCCCGTACGGTTTTTTAAGCCTCGGAACAAACCCTTTAATCGTCGAATCTTTGTCCAAAACCAAACAAAACAAAATACAACTCTTAGCGGTGGATCACTCGGCTCGTGCGTCGATGAAGAACGCAGCTAGCTGCGAGAACTAATGTGAATTGCAGGACACATTGATCAACACATTTCGATCATCGACGTTATTCTAAAGTTGCAACTATTTTACTATTTACCTCATTTACTAACAGTTAATACAAATAGTTGCAACTTTAGAATAACGTCCCAATAACATATACTTAACAAGTCATTAGTAAGTAATTCACTAATAGCTTGTTCATGATCTATTACTAGTTTATAAGGTATAGTTATAAATCATTAACATACAGTTAACAAGTCATTTATAACTCATTAACTAACAGCTTGTAAGTTATCTATTGGCTATCTATAAGGCACAGTTATTAATTCTTAACAAACTGTTATTTAACATGTCATTTATAACTCATTAACTAACAGTTTATTAATGGTCTATTAACTATCTATAAGGCATCGTTATCAATCCTTAACAAACTATTAACAAACACTTAACAAGTCATTAATAACTCATTAATTAACAGTTTATTAATGATCTATTAACTAGTTATAACGGATAGTTATTATAAAGTGTTACCCAAATCAGAAAACACAACGGCAAAACAGAAACGACAACGACATTAACCACAGGAAGAGGTAGGTACCCTCATGCGACATGAACCGTCGCTGATTGGACTGGTGGTCCATACTTTGAACCGGAAGGACAACACCGCCAGACAAACAGCAACAAACGAACACGCCGCAACGCGTACGTTGTCACTAGCGGCGCTCATATTTTGAAAACATGTAAACCATGTCCTTCCTGTTTTGCTGTTGTGTTTTCTGATTTGCCGTTGTGTTTTCCTGATTTGTTGTTGTGTTTTTTTCTGATTTGCCGTTGTGTTTTCTGTTTTGCCGTTGTGTTTTTTTCTGATTTGCCGTTGTGATTTGCACTTCAGGGCCACCGTACTTAACACACCCCTAGGAACAGCATATAATACTAGGAACACACACACACGGGACTTTCTAAAAACACGGCATTTCGCCCGGAGGCGGGACTTTACGTCCTACGTCACTCACGATGTGTGTGACGTAGTGCGCGTGTCCGTTTGTCTGTACCAGTTACACGGTGCTGAGAATGGCTGACAGCAAAGAAAAACATCTGCCGGTTAATTTTAGCAATACAATTTGTTTCTGATTAGATATTTTAGGTTTTAAAAAATGAAATGGTTGTTACTGTAGATCTAATATTGCACAGCGATGTCTGTTAACATTGTGAAAACTTTCCCGTTTTGGTGTTAGTGATTACGTAGCCTATTGTCAATCAAGTAGGCCTAGCCTATCAAATAAAATATGATGAGAGAACTGCTGTTGAGAACTGCATAATTCCAGGTGGGGCAATACAATAGTGCAACATTATCCAATAAAAAAGGAAAGAAGACGTTTGAGTAGCCTACTAATAACTACAGGCAAGGTAAACTCTGAAAACAAATCAGCTGGACTTATTAGTGGAAGGGGACCTTTATTAACCATCAATGTGTAGCACCCAACAGGGGAAACAGTCTACATTTCCTATTAGGCCTACGTCAGTGGTTCTCAATCTCTTCCTTCCTCTCATTACATTTATGTTCCCCTTTCACGCCAGCAAAAATGATATCATTAAAAATGTATCTCTGTAAACTTGATGTCCTGCTTGACTGTCGTGCGACGTAGCCTAATGACTACTCCGCCATGCCCGTCAATTAACGGGAAGATAAGATTATATAGATTAATCATCAGCTGATTTGTTTTCAGAGTGGTTGACACTGACGTTCATACTCCTGTAGGGGTTCATATATGAACCCCTACAGGAGTATACTCCTGTAGGGGTTCGTGGAGTTCGGGCACAGCTCTCTGAATTGCGCACGGCTACGTCCAACACAAACCACGCCCATCCGGGTGAAATGCCGTGTTTTTAGAGAGTCCCACACACACACACACATACACACATACACACACACGCACATGTTCAAATAACACACACACACACACACACACACACATCAAATGCAAAGTACTGAAATGTTACAATACACCTAATATGTTTTTTGTGGTCATTAACAGTCGATGAGGTGTGTGTGTGTGCTTGTGTGTGTGTGTTACTCACCTCTGTCCCAGTCACCATGGGGTTCCCTAGGTCACACACCACCAGTCTGGAGTTGTTGACAGTCCTGTACTCACAGTTCAGCCTGGACAGAGACTGTAGGAGGAGAGGAGGTGAATTGATACAGGAGGAGGGGAGAGAAGAAGAGAGGAGAGGAGAGAGGAGAGGAGTGAATAAAAAAAAATATTTGAATACAATTAGGAAACAGATAGTAGAGAAGACAATACACAAGAAAGAACAAATAACAAGAGAAGAGTAGAAAAATAAGAGGAAAGGAGAATGAAAAAGAGAAAAAAAAAAAACAGAACCAAAGAAGACAAGAGGAATTAATTGAAAGAAAGAGGAAGCAAGCGCAGTAGAATAATAATAGTAGAAGGAATGTTATAAAGGAGCAGGGGGTCGCAGGGTCGCGGGGGGAGAGAGCACATGAGGAAGAGGGTGGGGGCGGGGTGGAAGAGGAAGACTGTTGAACGCTCTGACAGTAACAACCTCATCAATCAAACAGGCCTATTACAAACTCATTAGCACACACACACGCACGCACGCACGCACGCACGCACGCACGCACGCACGCACGCACACACACACACACACACATCCTTAGAAGCCTATCCATTTCCTTGACCACTAATGTAGCCAGTAAATTATAATATGAGGGGCCATAGGACTATAGGGCTCGTAAATGTCCTGATCCTTAAGAGCCTAAATCACTCTTCACAAACAGCAACAGCAGTAGAGAGCACTATGGCCATGGCAGCACGTGATGCATGCAGGGACACTTGGCTGACACTGCACAGATGATGATGATGATGATGATGATGATGATGATGATGATGATGATGATGATGATGACATCTGCTTCAAAGCTATATTTTCAACAGTTTCACAACTCACAGCTTAAATCAAGCAATGGGCATTTATCTCACTGAAAGTTTTCTTCTATATATTATAGGTGTGTGATGTCTATGTGTGTGTGTGTGTGTGTGTGTGTGTGTGTATAAGTGTATATAAATGTGTTGATGCATGCAAATGTATCTGTTTATATAATTATGTATGGATGTGTATGTGTCTATGCTAATGTGTATATGTGTGTGACTGTGTGAAACTATTTATGCATGTGTGTGTGTGTGTGTGTGTGTATGTATATATGTATGTATGTATGTATGTGTGTGTGTGTGTGTGTGTGTGTGTGTGTGTGAATGCGTGAATAAATGTGTATGTATATGTCTATGTGTGTGTGTGTGTGTCCATGTGTGTGTGTATGTATGTGCGTGTGATGGCATAAATATATGTGTGCAAATGTGTATGTGTGTGTGTGTGTGTGTGTGTGCAAGCGTGTGTGTGTTGGGCTCGTGTGTACCTCCACCCTGCGCTCCACTCCTATGTAATCAGCCTCGGCAGGAAGCAGCGTGTGCAGCTCCGTCTCATACGCCCCCTCCCCTTGGTTCAGCGCCGTGATGGTCAACATGACCAGGTTCTCATCGCCAATCACCAGCTCCGAGCGGTCCCTGATTACACATATACAGTGTGCGAGTGTGTGTGTGTGTGAAAGAAAAGGTGTTCCAAGTGTCAGGGTTGGGAGCCACTGGAGCCTCAGAAGGCAGGCCAAGCACATACTAACAGTGATATGGGAATGTGTATTTAAATAATCAATTAAATTGTGGGGATTGTAGTCATGCCAGTTAATTGTTCAAATGACAAACAATTAAGCCTCATCTGAGCCTGAAGCCCAAGGGGGTTTGTATGTTGGTTAACATGTTGTATGTTGTGAGTTGGTCACGCCTTTTGCTTTATGTCCTGGCCAGCTTTCTGCTGCTTGAACTGCAATACACCAGACCCCAATACACATAGACATGTGCATGTGGGTGTGTATGTGTGTGTGTGTATGAGAGTGTGTGTCTGTCAGCAGAAGGTGACAGGATGTTTGCATAGCGCTGCCATGGAGATATCATACAGCTGGAAACACTAGAGGAGAGAAAGCAATCACATCTCACACACACACACACACACACACACACACACACACACACACACACACACACACACACACACACACACACACACACAGACACACACACACACTCTCTCTCTCTCTTTCTTCATGTGGCTTATGGATATGTAAGAGTAAACCTTCGTCATGTGAAGGAAAACAGATGTAACCAAGTGCTTTTGTTCTGTGTGTGTGTGTGCATCTACATGTGTGTGTGTGTGTGTGTGTGTGTGTGTGTGTGTGTGTGTGTGCATGTTTGTGTCACTCTGTGAGAGTGTGTGTGTGTGAGAGAGAGAGGTGCTAAGTGTTTACAGGTAGGTGTCAGAAGGTGTATGGTGCTGCCAGTCTTACATGCTAGCGGAGAGCTTGAGGTCAGGGATACACAGGTTGTCCTCACCACAGTCTAGCAGGATGTAGGCCTGCCGTGGAGGGGAGACCCATATTAGGAAACATGACGGCTCAAACCTGAAACTGTAGGTTTCCCACTGCAGCCAACACACTGGCTTTTTTCTCTCCACAGACACAAATTGATTTAGAGAGCAACGATCTTTTGGCTTGATCGAGCTGTGGGTTGAAATGTGCTATTATTTAGACACTAATTACAATACTGTTGAACATGAGTGTGAAAAAGTACAGGTTTAAATGTCTTGTGCAATAATATAAAAGTTGATAACTTAACTAAACACACATCAAACGGACACACTCGCGTATAAAGGCCCATGCACACACACACACACACACACACACACACACACACACAAACACACACCCACACACACACCTGTTCTTGGAGGAAGGTGCTGCTGTAATAGTTAAGCACGGGTGGGAGGTCTTGGCCATGAGGGGGCAGGGCCAGGCTGTAGTTAAGAGCCAATGAGATGGGTGTTAATTTGTCTCTGAACTCATCCTCCTCCTGAAAGAGAAAGACAGGTAGAAAGGAAAATAAATTAATTGAACGAGGTAATGTTTTCATTACCACATTATGTATTTGAAGATATTTTAGGCACATTAAGTATGCAGCACCATAGCAAAGGTGTGTGTGTTCTGGATATGTTTGAGGATATTTACATGTTTAACTTACTCTCAGATAAACAGTGTAATTCAAGCACTTGTGTGAGTGGTGATGACCCAGCTTGAGGAGGGCTGTGCGCTGAGGCTGCTGGGTATCCAGGAAGAGAACTCTTTTTACCCCACCCCTGGTTCCTTTCAGCCAATCCAACTGCAGCTCCACTTTCAGGTCTGGCGAGGAGGAAGGAATATTATATGCCGATCTATCCAATACATTTGATTAATTTGAATAAAATGTGCAATTAAACCACAGAACACATACAGTTCAGAGAGGGGTCAACATGATGCAGCTTCTTGCTAATGTCTAGCTCTTTGGAAATCCAGAGGTGAGTAACCATAGCAAAAGTTTTTCTGATGTTATTACAGAAATGTCCTATAAACAAATTATTTTGGCTTGGTGGTCAGTACCTGAGTAGCCTCTGTGAGGAAGTAGCCAGCACACAGTCCTTAATGGATTATGCACATGTCCCAATTACACTGTGCTTGGGTGTATGTATCGACAGCCACACATGCACACGCACACACACACACACACACACACACACACACACACACACACACACACACACACACACACACACACACACACACACACACACACACACATACCCACCCACACACACACACACCATATGTTGTTCCAGTAAGTGTCGATTACGAGGTTGTTGTTGGAATCATTTATAGGTATTTGAAACCCAGTGAGGTTTAATAGTTACTGGAAGAAATGCTAGATTCCTCAACCGTCTCTATCTGCTGCTTCTCCTGCAGGGGTGGCTGGGACCCAGCCTGACTTACTGCCAAGACTCACCTCCCCTCACTGCCTGCTCTCTTTAACCCTCTAACGTCCACCGTATGTTCAGATACTTACCTACAGAGTCAGGGATCCCAACACCACTCACAGCTGCACACATCTTCACCTTTAGACTGAGAGAGAGAGAAAATGAGAGAAAGAGAGAGAGAGAGAGAGAGAGAGAGAGAGAGAGAGAGAGAGAGAGAGGGAGAGAGAGGGAGAGAGAGAGACTTTAAAGCTACACGTAAGCAATCATGTGCTTAAGCGTATAACTACATCTAACTGAGTTTTACCATACTACAGACCTTTAAATCACTAACCTGCTCCTGTAAAACATATGGAGCCTTACGCTAACACAAGAGCAAGAGGCTAATTGTGACTTAGTCCAACCATGCTAAAAATGAATGCACCATGATAAAACCTGACCACTGCAAAGCATTCGTTAACTGCCCATAGTTAACCATGCATGACTTATGGGTGACCACTCCCACAACATCATGATGGCCTATATAATTGAGCTAATAAGCAAGGCAATTTGTCAGTAATTAATAGACTCCCATGGTAGTTGTGGAGACATGGACACAGGAGACTGCAACACATTTCTATATATATTTCCCCTCTTTGCACATGCACGCGTTTCTACACATTTTATCGCATGTTGCCATCGGCAACAGGAAAGTGTGACAACCACGAGCAGGCACGGAGACCCGCACCGAACTTCCTGAAATCTAATGGACCTTACTTTACAGATATCATGTCGCTGATCACACTGCACCAGCAGACCCCTAGACGCAGGCTGGATTCCTAATGACCCCACCCCCACCCCCACCCGCCTGTTTGGCCTTGGTCTGCATGGCATCCTAACAACTCAGACAGATGTTGTGGAAGCCATTGTATTGACAATTAGCGCAGCCATTAACTGACGCAATAAAGATTAGCTTGTGTTCAGGGGGCCCGTGTGTATGCATTTATTGTAGGCTTTTATATGTACCTGTCTAAAAAAGTGGTGTAACTGCATAATGAGATGTAACTTAGTCTTCCTTTAGTTTCTTAGTCTTTCTTTAGTTTCCCCTGAGTAATGTACAACACTCCAGGTGATAGTAAGCACACTCATTTTGTTTGTCTGTGCGTCTATGAATCAGCACATGTGTGTGTGTGTGTGTGTGTGCATGTGTGTGTGTGTGTTTGTGTGTGTTGGTTTGTTTTAGTGTGTGTGCTAATGCATGTGTGCAAGCATGTGTGACTATTATAAGCACTGTGTGTGTGTCAATCTTACGTTCATGTAGCATGGAAATGACCCCCATCTCTCTTACAATTGCTCTGTTCCTTAGTCATTACTGTGTATAATTATCCCTTAAATGTATGGGCAGCTCACCACCCCATGTCGCCATGCTGCTCCTGCATAAACACTCACAAACACGTGCAAACACACACACAAGCAAACACACAAAATTACCCTCTTTAAGCAGCAAACACACAATTTATAGTTGCCCCCCCCCCCCCCCCCCCCCCCCCCCCCTCCACCCAGCTGCACTTGCGCTAGAGGAGACATGAAGTAATGTCCAACCGCTCCCCTCTCCCTCTCTCCACCACTCCTTTATCTCTCTCTCTCTCTCTCTCTCTCACTCTCTCTCTCTCTCTCTCTCTCTCTCTCTCTCTCTCTCTCTCTCTCTCTCTCTCTCTCTCTCTCTCTCTCTCACTACAGGGACAACAACTGAACTGACCAAGGCCATCAGCTGCAGGAGACACTTAGAAAACTCAAGACAACTCAGGACAACCATTAATACTACAGCTGTTGTTTCACTTCATCTCTGTTTGTGTGCTTTTTGTGTTTTGCATAATTACTATCTGATTTCATACCCTCCCCATAAAACGGAGCAGTTTATTTGAATAAGCTATGTTTTATTTGTAAGGAATTCAACAACTTCAGTTCTTTCTATCAGTCTAACCCTCCAAAAACAATACTCCCATTTTAGACCCAGCACACACACGCATGCACGCACGCACACACGCACGCACGCGCACACACACACACACACACACACACACACACACACACACACACACACACACACACACACGCATAAACACATGCACACACACACACACACACACACACACACTCTCCTACACACCTACACACACACACACACAAACAGTGGCGAACCATGTTTGTGCAGGCCAGGCCCACCTCCACTATAGTGTAGCAACAGCAGACTGTGGTGAAGCAGTAGGAGACCAGAGACCCCTAACCAGCCACTCAACTCTCCCCCACACTCTTCTCAAGCCAGAGCTGCTGCCCACAGGAACAATAATAATATCATAGTAACATTATGCACTGTCAAATTAATTTCAGAATTTCAGAAATGTAACTTAAGAAAAGGTTTATAGGACTTCTATAGGTTTTGGATGAAGTGGAGTGAAATGTACACCTATTTATAATCACACAAACATACACACACACACACACACACACACACACTTGTTATCATCCAATGTCTGGATGATGTACTGCAGGTTTTCCCTGCCAATAAACGCTTCTGAGAACTATTGTATCTTGGTATTGTCCCTGTGTGTATGGTTGTTTAAATGTGGATACAATTGATGTTATATTGCATGAGATATAAAGGACTCCTCGACAGTTTTGAAAGCATATAAAGTTTACAAACCTTTGGAGTTTGTGGCAGTATCTGGTACATGTATGTGTGTGTGTGTGAGTGTGTGTGTGTGTGTGTGTGTGTTTTTGTATGAATGTGTCTATTTTGTATTTTCTATGTTTTTTCAAACACACAAACTAACGAATGACAAATCAACAGTGGCAGGCATAAGGAAAATGGAATAGACTTGGAAAGGAAAGCAAGGCATTACTTGATTTATTTCATCCCTAGGTAAATCTGCTTGCTCTCACTCCCTCCCTCACTCCCTCCCTCACTCTGCAGGTACTAATCTAATCATTGCATTAGCTATAGCATCTCCTTCATGATTACTTCCTGATTGCTGAGGAGAGGAGAACGTAATGCAATGGTGGCTTTATTTTATCATAACACGCTAACGAACATTGATTTTCAGCTATAAAAGGTACGTCTAGAGTTTCATCTTGCTTTAAGCTGTTGGAACAGGTTGTGGGTACATTTAGAGATGAATGATGTGGTGATGTGTCTGTTTATTTCCACTGTCCAGTACTGAATGTTTAAGGTTATGTCAGCACTTAGTTACTGACCAGGTGACCGTGAAATTGGTGTCTGGTAGGATACACTGTCGGTCGTCAGGGTTTAGAATCTTAGGAGTCAGCACCATCCCGGCATCCACGGAAACCACGGCACGAGCTCTGCACACACATACAGACACAAAGACAAACACAC